>PVLC010033738.1:0-17314 GCA_004027655.1 Graphiurus murinus | reverse complement strand
CAACTTAGTGAGACCCTGTTTCAAAATAAAGAATAAAAAATAGGACCAGGGGTGTAACTCAGAGGTAGAATTCTCCTGGGTTCCATTCCCAGTACTGCAAAAAAAAAAAAAAAGTTAATTAAAAAAAATAAAATCAGCCAGGCGTGGTGGCGCACACTTGTAATCCCAGCATTTGGGAGGCTAAGACTGGAGGATCCAGGTTCAAGGCCAGCCTCAGCTGCTTAGTGAGACCCTCCACAACTTAGTGAGACCCTGTTTCAAAATAAAGAATAAAAAATAGGGCTGGGGCTGTTGCTTGGAGGTAGAATGCCCCCAGGTTCCATCTTCAGTACCGCAAAATAAATAAATAAATAAATAAATAAATAAATAAATAAATAAATAAGTAAATAAATAAATAAAAATTAAAAATAATAAAATCGAGATGAGGGTGTAGCTTGGAGGTAGTATGCCCCTGAGTTCACTCCTCAGTACCATCGAAAAATAAAAAATAAAACAAAACAGTTGGAAACAATATAAATATCCATCACCAGGAAAATTAAGAATGTTATGTTTATAAAAAGGAATACTATACAATAATGAAACTGATTCATGCCAGGATTGGTGGCACATGCCTGTAATCCCAGTACTTGGTAGGCTGAGATGGGAGAATCATAGGTTTGAGGACAGCCTTCACAACTTAGCAAGACTCTGCTTCCAAAACAAAAACAAAAACAAAAAAACAGGAGTGGTGGTTCATGCCTATAATTCCCAGCACCTAGGAGGCTGAAATAGGAGGATCACAGATTGCAGGTTCAAAGCCAGCTTCAGCAATTTAACAAGGTTCTCAGTAACCTTGCAAGACCCTGTTTCCAAATAAAAATAAGATGGGCATGGTAGCACATACCTATAATCCCAATACTCAGGAAGCCAAGACAGGAGGATTACAAATTTGAGAACAGTCCCAGCAATTTAGTGAGACCCTTAGCAACTTAATGAAACCTTGTTTCAAAAATAAAATCTGGCTTGGAGTCTCAGAGGCAGAATGTCCCTGGGTTCAATTCCAAGTATCTAAATAAATAAATACATAAAATAAAATAATAAAATAGGGCTGGGGTGTAGCTTAGAGTTAGAATGCCCCTGGGTTCAATCCTCAGCACCACACACAGAAAGGATTTGGGGTGTAGGTCTGGTGGCATATGTCTGTAATCCCAGTACTTGGTAGGCTGAGACAGAAGGATTACTGGTTCAAAGTCAACCTCAGCAACTTATCGAGACTTTCAGTAACTTAGCAAGATCGTGTTTCCAGATAAAAATAAATAGGGTTGGGGTTGTAGCTTGGAGGTAGAATTCCCCTGGGTTCAACCCCCAATCCCCCCACACACACACACACAAAGGGAGAGAGAGAAAAAGAAAATTGATTTGTTTTTGTTGTATTTCAACATTGACAACATACAATTGAGTGCAAAAAGCAAGTTTCTGATTACATGATTTTAACAGCAATTCTGTAAATAAAAAACACACAATTACTATATATATATATATATATATGTATATATATATATATATATATATATATATATTTTTTTTTTTTTTTTTTTTTTTTTTGCGGTACTGGGGATTGAACTCAGGGGCGTTCTACCTTCGAGCTACACCCCCCCAGTCCTATTTTTTATTCTTTATTTTGAAACCGGGTCTCACTAAGTTTCAGAGTGCCTCAGTAGGTAGCTGAGGCTGGCCGAGAACCCGGATCCTCCGGTCTCAGCCTCTCAAATGCTGGGATTACAAGCGTGCGCCACCACGCCCGGTTTATATACTTTTTTTTTTTTTTGATGGGCAACAGCTGGACATAGGGAATAGACAATTGACTCAGGTTTTGAAGAATTCATCCCAACTCCAGGATAGTGATTACCTCCAGGGAAGGTGAAGAATAGAGCAAAAGAAGGATACCTCTTCCGTTTTACCACTCTGGAAATGGAATGCTTCTTATAGCACGTGGCAGCTCAGCATTCCAGCATTTGAAGGGTTGGTAGAACCTTCCCTGTGCCATCCCGCTAGGTGTCAGCCCTGGGCGTTGGGCATATGATTCTGGACTTCTGTCTTTGAAAAGTCCGCAGTTATTTTATGGAGAGCGCTGAGCCTCTTGAGATTACCCCACTGACCTCCCTGCCCACCCACAGGCCATGGACAGCCAGAAGCAGTTCTCTGGGCCGGAGATCCAGTTCCTGCTTTCCTGCTCCGAAGCAGATGAGAACGAGATGATCAATTGCGAGGAGTTTGCCAACCGCTTTCAGGAGCCAGCTCGCGACATCGGCTTCAACGTGGCGGTGCTCCTCACCAACCTGTCCGAGCACGTGCCACACGATCCACGCCTGCGCACCTTCCTGGAGCTGGCCGAGAGCATCCTCGAGTACTTCCGACCCTACCTGGGCCGCATCGAGATCATGGGCGCCTCGCGCCGCATCGAGCGCATCTACTTCGAGATCTCCGAGACCAACCGCGCCCAGTGGGAGATGCCCCAGGTCGGACCTGCGGGTGTGCATGCTCACCCCCGGGGCTTGCACGCACCCAGCACCTTTGGAAACCCTTGGGGATGTGTGCACCTTACACGTCTGTATTACAGACCAGTGCTCCACCCCAGCAAACCCACACCCACCCTTTTATGGAGATTGTATGGGTCCTGCTGTGACTGTGTACATCCCCCTGCTTACCCACGCCCACCTCTTGCAGACTTGGCCCACGCATGGCTATATACCCTTTGTGCATGCAGAAGCAGCATCGGTGTGCCCTCACTGCAGCTGCTTGCACACTCACCCGAAGTGCCCCAGCATGCCATTACAGCCCTGAAGCAAGCATACCCTCTCTCAAGTACTTGAACCTGCTGGGTTACACAGCCCTGGGTCACCTTCCCAGCAGCCTCTGGTGTTCTTGCTCTTGAGCCTGGGTGGCCCATGCCCACTCTTTTGCATGCTCACTTTGGGGGCTCTAAGGTGACCTGGCATGCTGAGTGACCCCTCACCAGTCCACATGTGCCTCAGATGCCTTCAGAAGTCCTGGCACATGCCAGGCATGGTGACTCATGCTTGTAATCCCAGTACTTAGGAGCCAGAAACAGGAGGATGGCAAGTTCACGACCAGCCTCAGCAACTTGTGAGGCCCTCCGAAACTTAGTGAGGCCCTGTTTCCAAATAAAGAATAAAATAGGGCTGGGGTGTACCTCAGAAGTAGAGGGGTGTAGCTCTGGGTTCAATCTCCAGTACCAAAAAAAAAAGTCTTGGCACATAATGCATTCCCCCACTTATTCTGAACCCACACATGGGTGCACGTCTCTTGCACACTCATCCTAAGAATGCCAGTGTGTGTTCCTGCAGTCCTGGTGTGTCACTCACTCATCTCCCATATACCCTCACTGTGACCCTCGCAGAGCTGTGATTACACATGCACCCATGGACGCCCTCAAAGGCACCCATGAGAGCCCCCGTATGTCCTCAGCACACACGCCCACTCCTTAGCCAGCTGTGCCCTATCAGCCCTTCCTATGCCTAGTACACAAATGCTTGAACACCTCTCACACTCGCTTGCCCCGAGCACACGCACATGGCCCTGGCACTCCCCATTCCACCTTGCACACCCAGCCTACATGTGCATCTCCTCTCTCTCTCACTCCCCATGTGGCCCCCAACCCTGCCTGTTACCCTGGTAACCCTCTTGCATTCATGCCCCTTGTACACCAGGCCTGCATAGCCCTTGCACATCCTTACACTCACACTTCCCTTTGGCTCCTCATGCACCCAGGAATCTGCACACTCCTCTCACATGCCTTTGCAGGCTCCTTCCTGTCTCATGATCTTAGCCCACAGGATTTGCACACTCACTACCTTTGTAACTACTGGGCCCCTCCTATCTCTCCTCACTTGCCACCAGGCTCATGCACACATGGGCTTCTATACCACAGAGCACCCTGCCCCCATGCTCTGGATGCTCTTACACTGACTTTGCACATGTGCACTGACTGTATAATTGCAGGCCCCTCCCATCCTCACCATCCTATTCTCCACCACCAAGTCCCAAGTGCCCATCCCCTTTGTGTGCACCAAGACTCATGCAGGGTCTTGCACTTCTGACATCCTTTTGTGCCACTATGTCCTCCTCACACCTGATCCCTCCACATGAGCCCTCAAGATCTTGCACACTCACCTGTATCCCCTGGGGCATCATTGCACACTCCCATCTGGGCCACGTGTGTTTGCACCATCCTTGCACCTGGGATGTCTGCACATCAGTGCATCTGCAGGAAGTCCCCACTCACCATGGCCCTTCACGCTGGCTCCTTGTATGCACAGTGGGAGCTCCACCCTTCCTCTCTCCCCTCATTCTTTCTTGCTCCCCAGCTGCACACTCTTTGCCTTCCTATTATGCCTCTGCTCATCCTGCTCACCCTTCCCATTCCTGCTTTCCCATGCTAATCAAACCTCAGCGCATGCTCCTGTGGGCCTGGAGTGCTGCAGGATAGTAACTGTGGACACCAGATGGCATTCATTAGTGCCCAGAGTCGTTCTAATCATGGAGTACATGATTTTTTTTCTTTTTTTTTCAGTACTGGGGATTGAACCCAGGGGCATTCTACCTCTGAGCTACACCCTGCAGCCCTATTTTTATTTTTTATTTTGAAACCAGGTCTCACTAAGTTGAAGAGGGCCTCACTAAGTAGCTGAGGCTAGCTGTGAACCTGTGATCCTCCTGTCTCAGCCTCCCAAGTACTGGGATTACAAGTGTGTGCCACCAAGCCCAGAGAGTGCCCTCATTTAATCCTCACACCAACCCTATAACTGTAGGTCCTACTATCATGTCACATTTTATGAGGGGGAAATTAAGGCCCAGAGAGCTAAGTCAAAATCACACAACTGAGCCGGGCGTGGTGGCGCACGCTTGTAATCCCAGCATTCGGGAGGCTGAGACCGGAGGATCCGGGTTCGCGGCCAGCCTCAGCTACCTAGTGAGGCACTCCGCAACTTAGTGAGACTCGGTTTCAAAATAAAGAATAAAAAATAGGGCTGGGGGCGTAACTCGGAGGTAGAATGCCCCTGAGTTCAATCCCCAGTACCGCAAAAAAAAAAAAAAAATCACACAACTACTCAGTGGCAGAATCCAGGCTCAAGCCTCAGCAGACTGCTGCAGAACTTTCCCCCTCAAGCATTTGCTCTGTCTCAAAGAAGTGGAAAACATGATGCTGAAGTTGGCTTGCTGGGAGATGGAATCCTGCATCTGCCATCTGACATCTGTGTTAGCCTGGCATGACTTTCTGGGCTCTGTTTCCCCATCTTACAGATGGGGATAATGGCCTCCGAAGGTGGTTTGTGAAGGTTAAATGAGTCATGTTAAAAATGCTTGGTCCAGGCCAGGCTTGGTGATGCACACCTGTAATCCCAGTACTTGGGAGGCTGAGACAGGAGGATCACAGGTCCAAGGACAGCCTCAGCAACTTTGAGAGACCTGTTTCAAGACAAAAAAATAATTGGGAGAAAAAAAAAAGGGCTATGGGTGTAGTCCTTGAGTTCAATACCTAGTACAAAACAACAACAACAAAAAAAAACTTGATCTGAGGTCTTGCCTTATTAAATTTATAAGATTACCTTCAGTGGAGCTATCTAGGTTTGCTATTGATAATTTTTTTAGGCCAGGTGCTACAGAGTGGGTGCCTGTAGTCCCAGCTAATGGGGAGGTTGAGGCATGAGGATGGCTTCAAACCAAGAGTTCAAGGCCAGCCTGGGCAACATAGCAAGACTCTGTTGCCTGAAAATGAAATATAAATTAAAAAGATATATAATAATACATATCCATAATATGGATTGAACCTGGGGTGCTCTACCACTGAGCTATACCCAAAGTCCTTTTAATTTTTTTTTTTTTTTTGTGTGTGTGGTACTGGGGATTGAACCCAGGGGCATTCTATCTCTAACCTACACCCCCAGAACTATTTTTTACTTTTATTTTTATTTTGAAACAGGTTCTCACTAGGTTGATGAGAGTCTCACTACTTGCTGAGGTTGTCCTCAAACCTGTGATCCTCCTGTCTCAGCCTCCCAAGTACTGAGATTACAAGTGAGCACCACCATGACTGTTTTTTTGGTTGTTGTTGTTGATGTTGTTTTTCTTTTAACAGAATCTCACTAAGTTGCTGAGAGTCTTGCTAAGTTGCTGAGACTAGCAATGAACCTGTGATCCTCCTATCTCAGCCTTCCAAGTACTATGATTACAGGCGTGTACCACCATACCCGGCCCTTAATTTCTTTTTTATTTTTATTTTTATTTTTGCAGTACTGGGGATTGAACCCAGGGGCATTCTATCTCTGAGCTCTACCCCAGCCCGATTTTTTTTTCTTTTTTTGCGGTACAGGGGATTGAACTCAGGGACATTCTACCTCTGAGCTATACCCCTGGCCCTATTTTTTATTCTTTATTTTGAAACAGAATCTCACTAAGTTGTGGGGGCCTCAGAAGTTGCTGAGGCTGGCCTGGAATCTGCGATCTTCCCGTCTCAGCCTACCAAGTACTGAGATTACAAGCATGTGCCACCATGCCCGGCTCCTTAATTTTGTGTGTGTGTGTGTGTGTGTGTGTGTGTGGTACTGGGGATTGAACTCAGGGGCATTCTGCTTCTGAGCTACACCCCAGCCCTATTTTTTATTCTTTACTTGGAAACAAGGTCTCACTAAGTTGTGGAGTGCCTCACTAAGTAGCTTCAGCCTCCCAAGTACTGGGATTACAAGTGTGCACCACCACACCCAGCCTTCCTTAATTCTTTTTTTTAACTTTTATTTAAGAAAATACTGGGGATTGAACCCGGGGCATTCTGCCTCTGAGCTACATCCTCAGCCCTATTTTATTTTTTATTTTGAAACAAGTTCTCGCTAAATTGTGGAGTGCCTTGCTAAGTTGCTGAGACTGGCTATGAACTTGTGATTCTCCTCTCTCAGCCTCCCAAGTACTAGGATTACAGGTATGCTCTACCATACCGGGCTCCCAGCCCTTCTTAAAATTTATATTATTATTATTATTATTATTATTATTATTATTATTATTATTATTATTATTGGAATTGAACCTAGGGGCATTCTACTTCAGAGCTACACTCCCAGTCCTATTTTATTTTTTATCTCACTAAATTGCAGAGAGTCTAAGTTGCTGAGGCTGGCTTTGAACCTGCAATCCTCGTGTACTGAGATTGCAAGCTTGCACCACCACACCTGGCTAAATTGCTGAGGGTCTTGCTAAATTGCGGGGGCTGACCTCGAACCTGCGATCCTTTTGTCTCAACCTCCCAAGTACTGAGATTACAGTCGTGCTCCATCACGCCCAGCCCATTTTTTATTTTGAGACAGGGTCTCACTAAATTGCACAGGTTGGCCCCGAACTTGCGATCCTCCTGCCTGGGCCTCCCAAATCGCTGGGATTACAGGCATGCGCCACTATTTAAAAATGCGTTTAGAACCGGCGCCCGCTACAGCGAACACTGGTCGCTGACACTACGGTGGTCGCCGTCGTCCCCAGCCCCTGCTGACGGTGCCCTCTCCCGACCCTCCGCCCGCGCTGCAGGTGAAGGAGTCCAAGCGCCAGTTCATCTTCGACGTGGTGAACGAGGGCGGCGAGGCGGAGAAGATGGAGCTCTTCGTGAGCTTCTGCGAGGACACCATCTTCGAGATGCAGATAGCCGCGCAGATCTCGGAGCCCGAGGGCGAGCCGGAGGCCGACGAGGACGAGGGCGAGGCGGGAGCGGAGGGCGCGGAGGAGGGCGCGGCGAGCCCCGAGGGCGCGGCGGGCACGGCGGCGGCTGGCGCCAAGGCGCGGCTGGCAGCGGTGGCGGCCTGGGCGCTGCGGGGCCTCAGCTACCGCAGCCTGCGGCGGCGCGTGCGGCGGCTGCGACGGCTGACGGTGCGCGAGGCGGCCACGGCGGTGGCGGCGCTGCTCTGGGCGCTGCTGGCGCGCTCTGGGGCCGCGGGCGCCGGGGCGGCGGCGGGCGCGCTCCGCCTGCTCTGGGGCTCGCTCTTCGGGGGCGGCCTGGTAGAGGGTGCCAAGAAAGTGACCGTGACCGAGCTCCTGGCCGGCATGCCCGACCCTACCGGTGACGAGGTGCACGGCGAGCAGCCGGCAGGGCCCGGCGGCGACGCAGACGGCGAGGGCGCTGGAGAGGGCGAGGGCGACGCCGCCGAGGGAGCCGGCGACGAGGAGGTGGCAGCGGACGAGGCCGGGCGGGGCGGCGCCGACGGGGCCGTGGCCGTGTCGGAAGGGAGCCCCTTCAGACCCGAAATGGCTGGCGGTCTTGGGGACATGGGTGACACGACGCCAGCAGAGCCGCCCACGCCAGAGGGCTCACCCATCCTCAAGAGGAAGCTAGGGGTGAGAGGGCGGCGGAGCATCGCAGTTTGGAGAGATGGGGGCAGGAGGGAGAAGGAGACAGTGTGTGGGTGGAGATGCACAGGGAGAATAAAGTCACAGAGAAGACAGGAGGATTCGAGGAGACAGGGTCAGGGACACTGGGAACGCCCCTTGGAGATGTATGTGGTGTGGGGAATTAAGTAGCCCAGGTGGCAAAGACCCCACAGCGTCCTAAGGCCCGTGGTGCTATATGACTGCCATGGTGGCCTATGGTTGTTAAGGTGATGAGAAACCACTGGGACAAGAGACAGTCTGACCCTGCACAGTGCTTTGGTCCAGGTACACCACCTCTCCGAGCCTCAGTTTTCCCTAGTAAAATGGGAAGCATTATCTCTCTTCCTAGCCAAGCATGGTAGTGCAAGCCAGTAGTCCTGGTACTTGTGAGGCTGAGACAGGAGGATCACAGGTTCAAAGCCAGCCTCAGCAACTTAGTGAGACCCTGTTTGAAAACAAAAAATAAAAAGAGCTAGGGGTGTAGCTCAGAGGTAGTATGTCCCTGGGTTCAATCCCCAGCATCATACACACACACACACACACACACACACACACAAGCACACACACCTCTTCCTTTTGGTGGGGCAAATATAAAACTCAGATTATAGCCAGGTGTGGTGGTGCACGCTTGTAATTCCAGTACTTGGGAAGCTGAGAGAGGAGGATCGAAGGTTCAAAGCCAGCCTTGGCAACTTAGGGAGGCTCTCAGCAACTTAGGGAGACCCTGTTTCAAAAATAAAAATAAGGCTGGGGTGTAGCTCAAAGGTAGAATGCCCCTGGGTGCAATCACACACACACACACACACACACACACACACACACACACCTCAGATTATTCAGGGGGACTAAGGAGGGACCAAGAGAGACAGGCACTGAGAAGGCTTAAGCACATGCCTGTCCCCAGGTGGATGGAGAAGAAGAGGAGCTGCCTCCAGAACCAGAGCCGGAGCCTGAGCCCGAGAAAGCCGAGTGAGTGTCTCAGGGCAGAGCCACTCCTGTCATTGCCTTCTTTCTGGACTGGAAGCTTCCTGAGGTCCAGCCGCAAGGCTGTGCTGATCATCTTGTGTCTTCAGCATCACCTACCCCAGATCTGGGCATGGAAGAGAGACTTCATGGAAGGGAATAGAGAAATGAACACTCCTCTCTTACTGCCCTTGCATGAGCCACTCCCTCTGCCCAGAACACCTTCCCCATGCTTCAGGAGTCTTCCTTCCCCTTTCCATTCTGGCTCAGGTGTCTCTTTCTCCAGGAAGCTTCGGCTGACACTTGACCTCTCCTAAGATGAGCAGATATCTCTTCCAGGTTCCCACAAGTCCCTGGGCTTCCCCTATCCCAGCCAGGACCCCTCCGCTTCATTAGACTGGAGCCCCATGGCTGCAGGACCTGAGGATGTCTCACTACCTGTGTCCCTGGCACCAACCAGATGTGGACCAGGCATGGGGCGGCCCCCATGAATGGCTTTGAGTGAATGGATTGCACAGGCACCTCCTGACCCCTTTCTGTCCTGCCTGCAGTACTGAGAATGGAGAGAAGGAGGAAGCCCCTGAACCTCCTCCAGAGCCCCCCAAGAAGACGGCACCTCCACCACCTCCTCCAAAGAAGGAGGAAGCCGGAGGTGCAGGGCAGGAATTCTGGGAGGAACTGGAAGTGCAGAAAGTGAAATTTTTGGTGAGTCCCCATTGGAGGCAGGCTGGAACTCTCTCCCAGACCATCTGTCTCTCCCCGGTCTCTCCTCCCCACCCTGGTCTTGAGCTCACCTGTGCAGGCTCCTCCTGGAGAAGAGTCCAGGCTGGCGAGAGGGCAGAGCTGTCCCCAGACAGAGCTGGGGCCTGGGCATAGAGCAGCTTTTCCCAGTGACCCTCACTTGGCTCCTTGCCATCTCTGCTAACCTGGGCCACCTGCTTAGGCTCCCCACCCCAGCCTCTGTCCACAGCAAATCCACCTGAGGCCACTGCTCTGGGCCTCCCACTGTGGCCTGTTTCCTGGCCCTCAGCCCTCCAGGTTTGAGCCCCCACACCTGCCCCAGCTCCTGTGGGGGCCTGAGCTCTCACAGCTCTTTATCCAGGCTCTGGAAGGAGGGAGGGTGTTTGGGGGGCAGGGCCTCTTTCCTCTCCAGGCCAACCCTACGTAGGGGATAGGGAAGCACATTGGACAGAAGGTGGTTCAGGCCCTGAGTGATGGTGCATGCCTGTGATTCCAGTTCATGGGAGGCTGAGACAGGAGGATCTCAGGTTCAAGATCAGCATCAGCAATTTAGCAAGATCCTCAGAAACTTAGTGAGGCCCTGTTTCAAAACAAAAAGGGGTGATGTGGTGTACCTCAGAAGTAGAATGGCCCTGGATTCAATCCCCAGTACCAAAAAAGAAGGGAAGAAAGAAAGATGAAAGGAAAAGGAAGGAAGAAAGGAGGGAGGGAGGGAGGAAGGGGTTCAGGGAGGATTCATGGGAGGAGTGAGTGATGGCGGGAAAAGGAGAGAGAAGGAAAATGCCCCCTGCCTGGGGTAAAGCAGACAGGTGATCTCATGGGAAGCAGCATGGCAGAGGGATTAGGATGCGGACTTTGGAGTCTGACTGCCTAGGTTCAAATCCTGCAGCCGGAGGTGCAGCTTGGCAGTAGAGTGCTTGCAAGGCCCGGGGTTCATCCTCAGCACTACAAAAAACAAAAAAGGCCTGTCACTCCTTGGCTTTGTGTCCTTAAGCAAGACACCACCTCCCTGAGCCTCAGTTTCCTCATCTGGAAAATGACATGACAATGGCACCCCTTTTGTAGGGATGTGGTGAGAGCTACACAAGCTCATGCATACACAGTTCTCCACCCCAGCCTTGGTACACAGGAAGCACTCAATAAGTAGGAGGTTGTGCAGCACCAACTATTGAGGACCAGGAGAGGCCAAACCAGGAGCTCTCTGCCTTCCTCTCCCTTCTAGAATTACCTCTCCCGGAACTTCTACACCCTGCGGTTCCTTGCCCTCTTCCTGGCATTTGCCATCAACTTCATCTTGCTGTTCTATAAGGTGAGGGTGATTCGGGGCTGGGAGGATCAGGCCTTTGTCCAGGCTGTGGGGCGGGAGGCTCAGCCCCCCAGAGGTTCCCAGGGCCCTTGCAGGGAAGGGACTGGGTGTTGGGTTTGGTATTCTTAGGAAGGTTGGGGCTGGGCGCCTGGATCTTGAGACCCCATGGAGGTGAGTAGTCCTGTCTGGGTCCTTCTGAGACAGATGCCTGAGAGCCTGTAGGAGTTAGAGCAGGTGCTGGAGCTGCATTTAGCCCAGGTCTGCCACCTGCCAGCCTGTGCCAGGCTCAGGCCTCCCCTCTCTGCAAGGCCCTCTGACTCGGTTACGCTTTGCTTTCATTTCAACAATAGAGGTTTGTGGGGGTGGGGGGAGCATCTCACACATAATGGAAGGAACTAGCTCTGAAGCGGGTCTCTCACAGGACAAAGGGGCCCTCGGGGTCTGGCCAGGAGTCTAGATGCAGGCCAGAGAGAGATCAGAGCATGGCCTTGATGGAATCAAGTCCTGGCAGCACCACTCGCTGGCTGCATGATGTTAGGCAAAACACTTAACCTCCCTGTTTCCTCATCTGCAAAATGGGATAATAACTGTGTTTGCCAGTTAGAGCTGTGAGGATTAAGAGAAGGTTAATATGTGCAAAGCACTCAGAGCGGTGCCCGGCATACAGAAAGTGCTGTATAAATGTTAGCTAACACCCACCTCAGTATTAGTGTTATTAGTGGTCAGTCTCCTTAGGGCTCCACTGTCAGGACAACCAGTTAGAACTATTTGCAGTCCTCTGGTCACTCAGTTCAATGGGCAAATTTCCAGAACTTGGGTCCTGGGTCCATCTGTCCATCTTGATTGACAATGTGGCCGAGCTTGTGTCTGAGAGAGACCCAGTAACCTTGGGAGTGGAGGTCACTAACTGTGTTGGTGGGTTTTGTTTGTGACAGACCAGGTCCTGGGACACCAGGGTCCCTGCCCTAATTGGTCTCTGCCCCCACCTCAGGTCTCAGACTCTCCACCAGGGGAGGATGACATGGAAGGCTCAGGAGCTGGGGACCTGTCGGGTGCAGGGTCTGGTGGAGGCTCTGGCTGGGGCTCAGGGGCCGGTGAGGAGGCGGAGGGTGATGAGGATGAGAACATGGTGTACTACTTCCTGGAGGAGAGCACAGGCTACATGGCGCCGGCCCTGCGGTGCTTGAGCCTGCTACACACACTGGTGGCCTTTCTCTGCATCATCGGCTACAACTGCCTCAAGGTGGGCCACCATCACAGTCTGTGCCAGGGGCTTGGGAGGGGGCGTGGATGCTGGGGCACTGGCTGAGAGGATCTTGAGCTGGGGCCTTTGCAGTGGCTGGAACAGGGGTCTTGAGTTGGGGATAAGGACTGGAGCACTGGGTACAAGCCTGGGGACTCAGCGAGATGATATATTCAAATTGCTAATCACAAGGAGCTGAGTCCAAGTCTTTCCATGGCATGCATGTGTGACTATGGTAATTTCTGCATCAGGAGGCTAATTTATCATGGGGAATATTATTTCCTACAATGTGGGTCAGTTTGGGGAATTAAGATCTCTGAGCCGGACGTAGTGGCGCACGCTTGTAATCCCAGCATTTAGGAGGCTGAGACCGGAGGATCTGGGTTCGAGGTCAGCCTCAGCTACCTAGTGAGGCACTCCGCAATTTAGTGAGACTCGGTTTCAAAATAAAGAATAAAAATAGGGCTGGGGGTATAGCTCGGAGGTAGAACGCCCCTGAGTTCAATCCCCAGTACCGCAAAAAAAAAAAAAAAAATTAAGAATAAAAAATAGGGCTGGGGGTGTAGCTCGGAGGAGGTAGAATGCCCCTGAGTTCAATCCCCAGTACTGAAAAAAAAAAAAGATCTCTGGGGGCCTCGAGTGTCTCAGACATAACATGGATGGTGATGGGATGTGGGCTCTAACATCAGATACACCTGAGGTTTATAATGCCCCATAAGAGTTCCCTGAGGTCTGGCAGTTGTAGTCAATCTTGTTACTTTACTGTTGAATGCACGGTTCTTTGGGTTGGAGCTTTTTGCACATGCTGTTCCTGCTGCCTGCAATGCTTTGCCCTGCTTCCATCCAAGTTGGGACCCAGCCTGCACCAGGGACCACTGCTGGGCTCCCAGGCCTCCCCCTGCCTGTGCTTCCCAGTTTCTTCCTGAACACCTTGGGAAAGGTCCACTGAGTTGGGTCATCACAGGCTCCAGTGAGATCTTGTGGCTTCTGCAGAGGTATTAGTCTCGCTGCAGTGGCCTCACCGAGGTGCCTAATACCTTAACACCCGCCCCTCTCCCACTCTCCACGATCTAGGTGCCCCTGGTGATCTTTAAGCGGGAGAAGGAGCTGGCCCGAAAGCTGGAGTTTGATGGCCTCTACATCACGGAGCAGCCCGAGGATGATGACGTGAAGGGGCAGTGGGACCGCCTGGTGCTCAACACGCCGTAAGGGCCCAGCCCTCAACTGTAGGGTGGGCTGGGGGAGTGGAACTGAGTTTGGAGTTTTCACCCCAGTCCAGGCCTGGCCTCAAAGCAGCATGATTCCAGCCCCTGTAGCTCTGACTTATTCTCCACAAGCCTGGTTTTCCCCTCCATAAAATAGACACATTTCCCATGCATTAATGTTCCTCTGGGCAAGCTGGGTGTGATGATACATACTTGTAATCTCAGTGCTTGGGAGGCTGAGGCAGGAGGATCGCAGGTATGAGTGGCCTCAACAACTTAGTGAGACCCTGTTTAATTATTTTTATTCTTACTTGTGGTGGTGGTACTGGGGACTGAACACAGGGGCATTCTACCCCTGAGCTACACCCCCAGCCTTATTTTTTTAATTTTTATTTTGAAACAGGGTCTCGGTAGGCTGATAAGGGTCTCACTATTTGCTGAGTCTGTCCTCAACCCTGTGATCCTCCTGTCTCAGCCTCCCAAGTACTGGGATTACAGGCATGAACCATGAAACCCTGTTTTAAAATAAAAAATAGAGCTGAGCGTGGTGGCATGCACTTGTAAACCCAATTCTTGGGAGCTTGAGACAGGAAGGATCACAAAGCCAGTCTCGGCAATTCAGTAAGACTCTCAGCAACCTAGTGAGACCCTGTTTCCAAATAAGAAATTAAAAAAAAAATCAGGCTAGGAGTGTAGTTTGGAGACAGAGTGCCTCTGGGTTAAATTCCTAGTACCAAAATGAATGAATGAATAAATAAGGCTTTGGATGTAACTCAGAGGCAGAATACCCCGGATTCAATCCCCAGTACCCAAATATATAATAAGTAAATAAATAAATAAGTAAATGGAAGGGGAAAAAAAGCACTGGATTTCTTTTTGTGTGTACATGGTATTGGGGATTGAACTCAGGAGCATACTACCTCTGAGCTCCATCACCAGTCCTATTTTAGTATTTATTTATTTATTTATTTATTTATTTATTTATTTATTTATTTATTTTTGCAGTACTGGGGATTGAACTCAGGGGCATTCTACCTCTGAGCTACACCACCAGCCCTATTTTGTATATTTTGAAACAGGGTCTCACTAAGTTGTGGAGTGCCTCACTAGGTAGCTGAGGCTGGCCGCCAACCCGGATCCTCCGGTCTCAGCCTCCCGAATGCTGGGATTACAAGCGTGCGCCACCACGCCCGACCTTTAGTTTTTATTTTAAAACAGGGTCTCACTCAATTGCTGAGGCTGGCTGTGGACTTGCAATCTTCCTGTCTCAGTCTCCAAAGTACTGGGATTACAGGCATGCGCCACCATGCCCAGCTTAAAGCACTGGATTTCTTTCTTTTTTCTTTTATTTTTCGCTGTACTGGGAACTGAACTCGGGGCATTCTACCTCCAAGCTACACCCCCAGCCCTATTTTTTATTCTTTATTTTGAAACAGGGTCTCACTAAGTTGCAGAGTGCCTCCTTAAGTAGCTGAGGCTGGCCACGAACCCAGATCCTCCGGTCTCAGCCTCCCAAGTACTAGGATTACAAGCATGCGCCACCACTCCCGGCAGCACTGGATTTCAAACTGCCTGCCTGGCTGGAGGCTCCTGCCCTGACATCTCACCACCACTCTTTCTTGGCAGGTCCTTCCCCAGCAACTACTGGGACAAATTTGTCAAGCGGAAGGTGAGAGGAAATGGATGGGGCGGAGGGAGGGCTTTCTGGCTGGGTCCCTTGCTGTCACCAGGCCATCCCAGCCTTGCCAAGCACTTGGTTCATGTATGACCTTGGGCAAGGGGTTCTGCCTCTCTGAGGAGCACCTCAGTTTCTGCATGGGGACATGGGCATGACAAGCACACGTCCCTCTTGAATGAGATAATAGAGAACAATGAGGGTGGAGGTGAGCGGCACTCTTTTAAGCACACAGTTAAGGGCCACCTGCTTTTCTACTCCTAGCTTGCCAACATTTCAGTGCCTCAGTTTCCCTCATATTCAGGAGACGGAGGCAGGACTATCACAAGTTCCAGGCCAGTGTGGGCAACTTAGTGAGACCCTCTCAAAATAAGAAGGGGTGGGGGTGTGGCCCAGTGGTGGAATGCCCCTGGGTTCAATCCCCAATAACACAAAAACAAACAAACAAACAAATGTGGGTTTTTGTCTTCCCAGTAACTCAAGGGCTGAGCCAGGAGGATCACTTGAGCCCAGGAATCTGAGGCCAGCCTGGGCGATATGGCAAGAATCTGGCTCTAAAAAAATATTTTTTTTTTTTTCCTGCAGTACTGGGGATTGAACTCAGGGGCATTCTACCTCCGAGCTATACCCCCAGCCCTATTTTTTATTCTTTTTTTTTTTTTTTTTTTTTTTTTTTTTTTTTTTTTTTTTTTTTGCGGTACTGGAGATTGAACTCAGGGGCACTCTACCTCCGAGCTACACCCCCAGCCCTATTTTTTTATTCTTTATTTTGAAACCGAGTCTCGCTAAGTTGCGGAGTGCCTCACTAGGTAGCTGAGGCTGGCCTCGAACCCGGATCCTCCGGTCTCAGCCTCCCGAATGCTGGGATTACAAGCGTGCGCCACCACGCCCGGCTGTATTTTTTATTCTTTATTTTGAAACCGAGTCTAAGTTGCGGAGTGCCTCACTAGGTAGCTGAGGTTGGCCTCGAACCCGGATCCTCCAGTCTCAGCCTCCCGAATGCTGGGATTACAAGCGTGTGCCACCATGCCCGGCTAATTTTTTTTTTTTTTTTTTGGTACTGGGTATTGAACGCAGGATCAGTCTACTTCTGAGCTACACCCTCAGACCTATCTTTTTATTTTTAATTTTGAAACAGGGCCTTACTAAGTTGCTGAGGCTAGCTGAAAACCTGGGATCCTCCTGTCTCAGCCTCCCAAGTACTGGAATTACAAGTGTGGGCCACCACCCCCAGATTTTAAAAAAAAACTTTTTTTAATAATGAAAAAAGTCTGGCATGGTGGTGCCTGCCTATAATCCTAGTACTTGGGAGGCTGAGACAGGAGGATCACAGGTTCGAGGACAACCTCAGCAATATAGTAAGACTTTCAGCAACCTAGCAAGACCCTGTTTTTTATTTTGTTTTGTTTTGTTTTTGGTGTGTGGGGGGGGTGGTTACTGGGGATGGAAGGGGAATTCTACCTCTGAGCTACACCCCCAGCTCTATTTTATTCTTTTTTTATTTTTAATTTTTGGTACTGGGGATGGAACCCAGAGGTAGTCTACCTCCAAGTTATACCCCCAACCCAATTTTATTTCTTATTTGGAATCAGTGTCACATTAAATTGCAGAGGGCCTTGGTAAGTTGCTGAGGCTCTCTTCAAACCTGTGATCCTCAGCTTCCCAAGTACTGGGATTAAAAGCGTGTTCCACCACACCCGGCTCCTTTTTTTTTTTTTTTTTTTGCAGTACTGGGGATTGAACCCAGGGACATTCTACACCCCCAGTCCCATTTT
>PVLC010033737.1:0-17344 GCA_004027655.1 Graphiurus murinus | reverse complement strand
TTCCCCTGAATTGCGGATGTGCATCCTCTGCACTGTCCTTTGTGCACGCACATCCCTGGTGTCGCTTCCTCTTCCTCTAAGGATGCCGGTCCCATTGGGTTAGGGCCTCCCCCTTACAACTTCATTTAACTTTAACTACCTGTTTATGGGCTCTAGCCTCAAATACAGTCAGATTAGAGGTTAAGGGTTCAACATATGCGGGGGTGGGTATGTTAGTCAACTTTCTATTACTGT
Organism: Graphiurus murinus; assembly: GCA_004027655.1. Classification (NCBI taxonomy): domain Eukaryota; kingdom Metazoa; phylum Chordata; class Mammalia; order Rodentia; family Gliridae; genus Graphiurus; species Graphiurus murinus. Next base: position 17,110 of record PVLC010033737.1, on the reverse strand, counting down.
CAACTTTCTATTACTGTAATAAATCTAGAAACAGGATAGGTAGATTTCAGCTCATGGTCTTGGAGGGTTCCGTCCATGGTCCATTGGTCCCATTGCTTTAGGGCCAGAGGCGAAAAAGCACATCATGTTAGGATCACACGGACATGCCCCAAAGACTCTTTTTTTTTTTGGTACTGAGGATTAAACCCAGGGACATTTGACCTCCAAGCACACCTATCCCTTTTTATATTTTATTGTGAAACAGGATCTCCCTAAATTACTGAGGCTGGCCTCAAACCTGCGATCCTCCTGCCTCAGCCTCCTGAGTACTGGAATCACAGGTGTGTGTCACCACACTGAGCACAGGCTCTGACTCTTAAAGTTTCCACCACTCCCCGTGGCTGGAGACCAAACCTACAACACATGGGTCTTGAGGGACGTTTATCCAAACCATAGTAGTGGGAGACACGATGTAATTCCTAACACTTATCACGTGAATTGCTTTCACCTAATTCTTATCTCAGAGTTGGAGCCCAAATTAATAGAGCCCCGGGGCAATCCAAAATTGTAATCAAGAACATACACACACACACACACACACACACACACACCTGGCTTAACAAAACTGGGATTCTTCACATTAGAAAATGCCACTTAGCATCTCAAGCCGGATTCTCTAAGATTCCCTATAGCTTTGCATTGTATTACCCAAGAATGAAGGCAGGAAACTGGGGGCAGGCTTTCTTCTTAAAAGAATACAGACCTGGACTCCAGGGTTTTTCTCTCTCAGCACTCAGTTCCTTTCTGCTTCCCTGTTACAACCATCCTATGCACCGGCCATTGGACACACAGCTCACTGGGACTGATGAGAGGAAATTTAGGAGCTCGATTACCCAGGGGCACTTCAGCTCAGGAGGCCTCAAGTGATGTGTTTTCTTTTTTCTTCTTCTTCTTTCTTGGTGGTGCTGGAATTGAACCCAGGGGCATTCTACCTCTGAGCTACACCCCCAGCTCTTTTTTATTTTGAAACAGGATCTTGCTAAGTTGCTGAGGGTCTCGCCAAGTTGCTGACACTATTCTCAAGTCTTTCATCCTCCTGTCTCAGCCTCCCAAGTCCTAGGATTACGGATGTGTGCCATCATGCCCAGCTGGGATGTGTTTTCTTGGCACGTATGTAACCAGTTTGGCTCTCAACACAACCACTTGCAAATCAGGGCTCATCTTCCTCCAAAGTTACTCTGGTGGGTACCAGCACCAGGGTTACTGAATTACCTGTGGCGTTTACTCATGCTTTATTATTTTTTAAAATCAGAATATATTTAAACTACTGCCACTAACATATAAAGTTCTCCAATGATTTTTTTATTTTATGTAAAAAGAGATCCTCCTACAAGATTTTTTTTTTGGTACTGGGGATTGAACTCAGGGGCGTTCTACCTCTGAGCTATATCCCCAGCCCTATTTTTTATTCTTTATTTTGAAACAGGATCTCACTAAGTTGTGGAGTGCCTCACTAGGTAGCTGAGGCTGGCCACGAACCCAGATCCTCCGGTCTCAGCCTCCTGAATGCCGGGATTACAAGCGTGCACCACCACACCCAGCCCTCCTACAAGATTTTGAAGTCATTGTTCTCTGTAACCAAGAGATGTGTCTAACTCAGCTGCATCTCCTTGGATAGGGCCTAAGACCAGAATCTGTAACCTGCTCCTTGTTACTGCACCTTCAACCTCAGGATAGTTTCCTTCTTTGGAATTGCTTGAGCCCGTGGTTCTGGGGTTCTAGCAATATTGGCCCCTGACTTCCTCTTCTCTGCCTTGCCGTCGTCCCTAGACAGTATTCATGGCTTGAAGTAGACTTTCCCTCCGCATCTTGATCAGCTCTTTCTGTCTTCGTTCCCCTCTCTTGTAATCACCATTCCATTAAAACACTGAACTCCCTCCGCGTGGATCCCCGACAGGCTTGACGGTTTTCACCTAAACGCAGAGGTGAAGAATGAGACTGACGAAGATCCACTCCAGGTGTATACGGATTCTAACGGGCCGCCGTTTCCAGTGCCGCAGATGCCACTGTGCGCTGCCAAATTCCCTCCCAGTGCACCATTTCCTGTGCACAGACCTGACTTTCCATGACCCCCACCTGAAACGCTCTCTGGCCAACACCATCTCCTGTCCCTGAGTGCAGGTCAGAAGTGTAGGACATTTATACCTCCCAGAGTCCCCTCAACCAAGGACTGTTGGGAATTGATGTTTGATAAATATTCCAAGCTCCCTCTTCCTTCAGCTAACGCTGAGATTCACGGTCTGCATTGGCTGCAAAGTTCCCTAGTGGGGTGAAACTCCAGATGTCCCCAGAAGTCACCTGCTTCACAACAAACCTTCCGTCCTCTCTCCTCCCTTTGTCATCTCTCTCCTCTACTAGAGATGTTTCCTGACATCCCTTCCTGGAAGTTCTGTCCTTGAGCTTGAGATTGCTTGGGGGAGGCGGGGGGGGCACACATTAAGATGTTCTGGAAAGTTCTTTGTCTTGTACATCTATTTTTGGAGTAATGAAGAGGATATTTTGGTCAACACTGTCTAGTACTATCTGAACAGTCTGGTGCTATTGGATTTATAATTTCATTACCTAGAGTTGACAGCTAAGTAGCTGGGACTGGGACCCAACACTTGGTCCCTTGCTTTCTTTAGTAAGTAAATAAATGAAGGTCTGTCCTGGAGCAGTGGTTTTTCAAAATGCAGAGTTCCTCTGAAATTCTCAAAGGATTCTCTAGACAAAAGTGAAATGTGGAAATGGAAAGGCATTTATAAAAATCACTCCAATTAAATTACACAATTGCAGGTGAAGGGGAAGACTACAGTTCTGCATCGGTCACTCCTGTTTCTGTTCACATCCTGCAAGCAGTTACTGGCAACTTCTTTCTTTCTTTCTTTCTTTCTTTCTTTCTTTCTTTCTTTCTTTCTTTCTTTCTTTCTTTCTTTCTCTTTTTCAGACTGTCTTTTCAAAAGCATTGTATAGCAAAGAGCCTTGGAAAATAGAAGTAGTGTCTCCCAAAGGGCCAGCGTAAGTTTGTTTGTGTCTAGCATGATGATGTTTGTCTCCAAGGCAATGGTCTAGCCGCTTTATTTACTTGCAGTCCATTATAAGATATCCAGGTTCCCTGAGCTCTGTGTCCTTCAGTGGTGATGTAAGCTAGGAGCACCTGCAGCTACCTGGGCCACTCTGTCTTATCCTATGGGCCTCAGGAGGTGGGAGGGGCCAAAGCAGACGTGAAGCTCACATTACTTGCTGCCCCATCAGTACTAAAGCCCTTCGCCTCTCACCCAGGAACCGCCTGTCTTCTACCCAACATCCATGAGACCAGGAGAACCTTGAAGGTAGTAAGTCCAGTAACATCTCAGTACTGAATGTTCAGACAATATTATTGAATCCTGAGCCATGGATCTTGCCAACAAAATATAGGCCCAAAGGAGGTTTGTATAATAATGCAATGATCACTGGTGTCCACCAACATGGTCTAAAATAGAGTTTGAAGCCGAGCGCAGTGATGCGCATTTGTAATCCCAGCACTTGGGAGGCCAATGAGGGAGGATTGCAAGTTTAAGGCCAGCCTCAGCAACTTAGTGAGACTCTGTTTCAAAATTTAAATTTTTTTTAAAAAAGGGCTGGAGTGTAGCTCAGAGGTACTAGCTCCTGGGTTCCATCCCCAATATCTAAATAAATAAATAATAGAATCTGAGTGTAGATCCTAGGTAATTAAATAATTGGCTTGAAGTCTGAGGTTAATAAAATCTTCACATTTCTCATAGACAAGTGTATAGATGTTGGTGATTTTTCCACTTTTGTTATTTGTACATAAATTCTTGAAGTAAAAGGAAAATTTATCACTGGGTAAAACACTCACCCTAGACCTATTAGGATAAGAAATATTTATGTGCATAGGACACAACACATCACAAGTAATTGTATTAAAATGTAGTAAGGTCTATATAAGGAGTGACAGCTGTGGTAAAAAAAAAAAAAAAATTACTCACATAAAAATTATTGCCAGCATGTGCAGAAGAGTACATTTGCATGACAAATGCTAGCTGTTAGCCGGGCCTGGTGGCGCACGCTTGTAATCCCAGTACTTGGGAGGTTGAGACTGGAGGATCCGGGTTCATGGCTAGCCTCAGCTACCTAATGAGGCCCCCCACAACTTAGTGAGACCCTGTTTCAAAATAAAGAATAAAAAATAGGACTAGGGGTGTAGCTCAGAGGTAGAATGCCCCTGGGTTCCATCCCCAGTATGGAAAACAAAAACAAAATAAAAAACAAAAACAAACTAGCTGTTATGCAAAACACAAAAAAGGCAACTTTGTTTTTTAAGCGTTGGGTAATGTCACACAAATGGACAACTTCATTAAAGGACTGTCTTTACATTGCAAACTTTTCAGCTATTTACAAAAATAAATGTGGTGAATCCTAGAATTTTCTTACATTTCACACTGACGTTCACTGGTTAGGCTAAGGCGAGGCACCAGTGTGGCTACTTCAAATGAGACAGAAAATTACTGTTATGTAATCGGAGCCTATTTAGTGAAAACTCTCAAATATAGCATGCCTACATTGGTTTGCATATTGTGGTGATATTTTTAAAGAACTCAATTTGGCAATGTAAAGTCTCTAAGTTCTGAGGATGAAAATTATAGCTAAAATATCAGCAAATGAAACTGAAAGGTAAAGTTCAGAGTCAACATGTGAAACATTGAAAATTAGACCTTTTAGGAACTTCAAATTATGATTTGACTATACACTGTATATTACTGTCTCTGACTTTTGAAAAATTAGCTGCTTTTACCCATTATAGTGTTCAAAGATATACTTGAAAAGTATCTTCTACCCTGTGAGTTGACTAAGGTGTTTTAGTTCCCATTTAACAACTATCAACTAAGAAATAATAGCATTTATATGATATTGTTGAATATAATTACCTTGCCATTTCTCTGTCAAGTTTGTGAATTAGTTTCATCGACATGCATCTCGGATTTCGAGATAAGCTGTTTTTAACTCTTAACCATTTGGAACGACTTGTATTTGTGAATTACAATCATTTCAATACTGTACAACTACAATGAACAAGGCTTAGGAATGCAGCCGATGTCCAATTTCCTAAATTCTGTATTCATATTAATGTTCTCAATGAATTGAATCATGAGTAAATGTTATGAATTTAAATGTATAAAGTACATTTGTGCTTACCAAATATCATGTTCTATTTTGCATAGTGGAGTTGTACATTAGTTTTTTTTTTTTTTTTTATAAAAAGCCTCTGTGAGTAAAAATTACTTAAAAATCTCTGAATCATTGATTTGCAAGATTCTTCCATTTCTAAAGACTTTCATTTCAATTCCTCTCATTTTATTTTGAACCAAACTTCAATATTTTAGACATATAGTCTGAGTATCCCTAATTTAAAAATTCACAATTTCCCCAAAATCCAAAACTTTCTGAGCACCAACACAACACCATGAGTGGAAAATCCCAACCCTGACCTCTTGTAATGCATCACAGTCTGAACACAGGTGCCCACACAAAAAAAAATTGTATGAAAATTAGGTCCAGACTATGTGCATAAAGTATATACAAAATATAAATGAAATTTGTGTCTAAACTTGGGTCACATCCACAAGAGATCTCATTATATATGTTAATATTCCAATTTTTTAAAAAAATCCAAAATCTGAAACACTTCAGGTGCCAAGTGTTTTGAATTAGGGACATGAGACCTCTGTATCCAAAATACACACACACACACACACACACACACACACACACACACACACGCATGCACGCAGGCACGCACGCACACGTCTTGTCTCAGTGTTACTGATATAGTCAGATATAAAATGTCCTGTAAAGAGCTCATTTATTAACGTTTAGAGATAATGCAATTGAGTCATGAGGGCTGTAATCTCAGCGATAGATGGATCCATTGTAATAGATTGATCTGGGTGGTGACTTAGACCAGTACAGTGTGGTTGGAGGGCCTGGGTCCCTGGGCGTGCGGCCTCGATGATCATATAAATGGTCTATCCTCCTCCTTCTCTCTGTCTGTCTGTCTGTCTGTCTGTCTCTCTCTCTCTCTCTCCCTTCCATCCTCCATGGTGTGAGGAGCACTTCCCATGTGCTCTCCCTCTCTCTGCCTCCTGCCTCCATGCCCTGAGATCTGGGGTCCAGTCCTCGCATGGACTGAGCTTGACACCATAAGAAAATAAATCTTCTTTCCTCTATGTTATGTGACCAATCTTTTAGATTATAGCTGTGGAGAATGCTGACCAAAACAGCTACCTCCACTGACGCAACACAACTTTATTCTTTAGTCACTGTCTGGAGTAGATGCACCACCTTTTCTTCCCTTCCTTCCTTCCTTCCTCCCTTCCTTCCTTCCTTCCTTCCTCCCTCCCTCCCTCCCTCCCTCCCTCCCTCCCTCCCTTCCTTCCTTCCTTCCTTCCTCCCTCCCTCCCTCCCTCCCTCCCTCTTTCTTTCTTCCTTCCTTTCTTTCTTTCTTTTTTCAGTATTGGTGATTGAACCCAGGGGCATTCTACCTCCAATCTACACCCCCAGACCTATTTTTTGTTGTTTATTTGGAAACAGTGTCTCACTAAGTTGTGGAGGGCCTCACTAAGTAGCTGAGGCTGGCCGCGAACCCGGATCCTCCCGTTTCAGCCTCCCAAGTACTGGGATTACAAGCGTGCGCCACCACGCCCGGCTCCTGATGCACCTTTTCTGCTGGTCCAGTTTGTAGTTCCTCTTCTCACTTCCCTCCAGCCAGTTGCTTTGGGTCTCTGCGCTGGGTCCACCGCTTATTTTAACTTCAGCTGAAAGATGAAGAGTATAGTTTCTACATAACACAACAACAACAAAAATGAAAATCTGGTCATTTTGGCATTTTGTGAATGTTAATGAAGAAGTTTTTAATTTTAGGATTATTGACTGGGATAATATTTTAATCTGCCCTGCTGCACATGAAAACATCCGTGAGATTAAAAGATTCTGGAGAGAACTGATTTCACACCATTGATCTCTGATCGTGACATTGTGCCCTAGGGTGCGTATTATTTCTTGTTGCATAACAAATGATTCTAGGATTTAGTGCTTAAAGCAATACATTCACATTATTTATTTATTTAATTTGTTTGTTTATGGTACTGCAGATGGAATGCAGGGACCTTCTACCTCCAGGCTACACTCCTAGCCAGATTTAATTTTTTTATTTTGAAACAACTTTTCACTAAGTTTTGGAGGGCCTCACTAAGTTGCTGAGGCTGGCTTCAAACCTGCAATCCTCCTGTCTCAGCTTCTCAAGTACTGAGCCTGTGTTATTAAAAAAAAAAAAAAAAAAAAAAAAAAATATATATATATATATATATATATATATATTTGTATATGTGTATGATACTGGGGCTTGAACCCCCAGGGGCATTCTACCTCTGAGCTACACCCCCAGCCCTATTTTATTTTTATTTTGAAACAGAGTCTCGCTAGGTTGATAAGAGTCTTGCTGTGTTGCTGAAGCTAGTCTTGAACCTGTGATCCTCCTGTCTCAGCCTCCCAAGTACTGGGATTCAGTCTCAGACAGGCTGCAGGACTCATGGCCTCGGCTCCTCGGTGGCTGTTCACTCAGGACCTCCCTCATCTCCTCTCCATGTGAACCTCTTCATAGGTCAGATCACAAGATGGCAGCTCACTTCACTCAGAGGGAGCGAGTGCAAGACCAACGGAGGGTGGGGAAGACAGAAGACAAAGACTTTTCGGCGCAAATCTCCAAGGAGACATTCTATCACTTTTCCCATGTTCTGTTTGTGAGAAGCAAGTCATGCCCGTCAACTCATATTTAGGGCAGATGGAGGTATTACACAAGGGTATTGGCCCCAGGAAGTGTGGGTCATTGGGGGTCATCCCATAGACCACGGCCCACAGGGTGCTATAAAGAAACCTCATGCCTCTCTCAGTCAATCCAGCTTCCTACCGAGCAGCTACCAAACTGCAGAGGCACCAAATCACAGAGTAGGCTGCTCTCCCAAATGCATTTGAAACGGAACCCCAGGTGGGACCTTCGAGAAGTGATTGGGACCCGGCAGCCCTGCCCTAATGAATGGATGAATCCTTTCCTGGGATAATGGGTTAGTACAGATTCCCAAACTCATTGTCTTATACTCTCTGCTCAGAAAAAAAAAAAATTACTCACAGCCCTTGGGCACTTCCACCACCCCTATTATTATTCAATGCCTCCTTGTTGTACCTGAGACTGCTACCACTCCCTGGATTGTTCCAGCGTCTGCCCCTGGAAGCACTGTCTCTATGGGGAGTCTATGAATTAGCGGATGAATGGGTTATCTGGGAGGTAGCTTGGTTGTACAAGTGAGGCTCTCTCTGGCATGCTTGCTCCATCTGGCCATCGGATGTCCTCCACCATGTTGTGGTCCAGCAGGAAGACCCTCGCCAGATGCTAAACAGATGCCTGCACCATGCTCTTGGACTTCGCAGGCTCCAGATCCATGAGTTAAAGAATAAACCTCTATTCTTTATAAATTATCCAGTTGGTGGCATTCAGTTTTAGCAATGGAAAACAGACCACAACCAAAGTGGAGATGGCGGACATCAATCCGTTCCAGACATAAAGAGGAAGCCATGGTTTCCTCGTCCCTATCTTGCCAGCATTTTGCAAGCCATCCAAGTGAAACACGGAGATGGTGGCAGTAATCAAGGGCCCAGTGGCTCTGTCACCAAGCACCTGAAAGTCTGACTGTCTGCCTTACCATCACTGGAAATGATGAGGCACTCAGCAAAATCGCAGGGCATGCCGCAAGGGGCTCCGAGCTCCTCTCTTCGTTTGTAATCATACCTTGTCCCGAGCTGTCAGAGCGCTACCGTGCCTCACCGCATATAAAATGGATTCTTAAGGTTAGAAGAATTCTTTGCTCAAATTGCAGCTGACAGGCAGCAGGCAGAATGCAGCTGAGTCTCTGCCACCCTGACTAGCTGCTTCAGTAGTTTTCGGAGCTTGCTAACTGACGTGCAACCAGGTTTCGGTCCTGTGCCTCGCCCGCATCAGCTGCTACTGAAAGCAGCACCTGCAAGTACCAACATCTCTGGACGCCCGAGACCCAGCCTCCCCCATTAACAGCAGCTGCACCAAGAGCCACCTGGCCTGGGCAAAGCTCGATTACTTGTCAGCTGTCCCCGCTAATAAAAATAGCATCTGCATGATGGGGTCAAAGAAAGTGCTGGAAATACGCATGCGAAAAAAGCACGTTAACGTGGAAATGCCGGTATCATGAGTGAACTCATATCCTGACATGCAGAGTAATCAAAGAGGAGGGGACAGCCTCAGTGTGGGGACAAGATAGAGTGCCACTCCTGTTATGAGCCACCCAAGGAGGGTGACATAGGAGGACTGGGCAAGGGAAAGCTTTGCACTTCATTAGTTAGCATTATAACTCAAAGCATGTATGTGGCTCCAGTCGTATTCCAAGGGAAGACTTTCTTTTTAAGTTAAATTGGGATTTCATGCCTCCTGGCCTTTGCAAGGCCTGCCTGTTGTAACTTTGAGTTCTGCAGCAATGCTGGGGAATGCAGTGGTAGGAGCAATTGAACTCCCCGAGTGAGATTTGAGCTGCCCCACCTCTCCTTGGCACCGCTAGCAGGAGGAGGAAGAGTTCTGTCAAGAGCTATTTTAAGGTTATGCTTGTTAAGTAAAGAGGCATGACTATTCTTAGCCCAAATGTATAAACTTTTATTACTTTAAACTGAAGATCCCGGTTGATGGGTCCTTCTCTTTCATCTTGAGCATTCTTTCTAGGCTTTTAGAACCTTTCTTGATCTACATGAATTCTGAAATATGATAATGAGCTGTTTATAATGCAAACAGTTGGTAGCATATCCTCAATTGGATCCTCAATATGAAGCCACAGTGATTTTAGAACTCTTTTCCAAACAGTGCCTCTAACACACATTATTATTATTATTATTATTATTATTATTATTATTATTATTGTTGTTGTTGTTGTTATTGTTGTATTGGAGATTAAACTCAGGATGTTTCTATCTCTGAGCTACACTCTCAGGCTTACTTTGTTATTTTGAAAAAGGGTCTTGCTAAGTTACAGTGTGCTAGCCTCCAATCTGTAATCCTCCCATCTCAGTCTCCCAAGTACTAGAATTATAGGCCTCCACACTCATGCCAACATGCGTTATTTTTCACTCTCCAACTTTGCCAGAACATGAGAAATGTCCAGCTTTCCTAGCCTCCTGCCATAAGCTCTAGGGATGCATCGTTCTACTTTGAATGGAATCTGGTGACCAAAAGCTCAAGATAAGAGCTCAAGTATAAACCAAAAGAGAAAATTAAAGGGCAGACCATGATGAATGGGGTCAAGGCATTCCAAGGGTAGATACAGAATTTTTTTTTTTTTTTTTTTTTTTTTTTTTTTGGTACTGGGGATTGAACCCAAAGGCATTCTACCTCTGAGCTCCACCCCCAGCCCTAATTTTTTTATTCTTTATTTTGAAACAGGGTCTCACTAAGTTGCAGAGGGCCTCACTAAGTAGCTGAGGCTGGCCGTGAACCCAGATCCTCTGGTCTCAGCCACCCAAGTACTGGGATTACAATTGTGCGACACCACGCCTGACTTGACACAGAATTTAAGATGGACTGTTTCTTGCATGGCTCTGATTCCTAATCATTGCCATTTTCTGCTTCCAGATTGCAAAACATTTACAGCAATAAATATCATTTCATTAAATATAATTTTATTCCTTTTAAAGCCAATGTGGTCGGACAAACTTAAAATTTTCAGGGTTGGAAAAATAGGGAATTAATTTTTTTAACGGTAACTAGGATATAGTCTATGATAGGTTTATATCAAATGTCCTCTTTCCCACCAATGTCTTCCACTCAGTATCCTGAAGATTATCTTTCCCTGGAAAGCTTCACAATGAAGATCAGTGGATGACTAATTGACAATTGATGGCGTGTGCTTGGCAGTCTACTGAGGTCTAACTGATCTCTTCCTTCCATAATATACAAACAAGCACACAAGTGCATCTGAATTGTGGCAGGTACTCACCAAAGCTCTCCCATTGCTTCCACACATAACTGTGCCGCATCCTTAGTGTTTTAGAACCCCACACTCATGCCCTGTAAGAAGTGTAGGAGAACTCAGAATCTAGTACAGGAATCAGAGGCAACTTGGGACAGACCCAGCAGATCTGGAAGTTTCTGTGGCTTTCAGTTCCCCTCAAGTAGGACAGCAAGAGGAGAGTGGTCAATGGAAAGTCTGTACCCAGGCTCTCCTGAGCTTGCCCCATTGGACAGAAGCAAACCGTGCAGAAGTCTGAGGGTTCAGAGAGCAGAGGGCTGGAGCTTGCTTTCTGAGGTGGTTGGTTGCGCCTACTCATTTGGAACTTCCAATTGCATCTCGAGTCTCTCTGTTTCTAGGGTCCACAGGAGTGTGGGAGCAGAACGTTCACCTGCAGAGTGGCAGCATGGGTGCTGGCAATAGAAGCCTGACTCCACAAGCCTCAGGAAGCTCCAACAGGACTCCAGAGTGACCGTCTCCACTGAGGATGGGAGACATCCCCGCAGAGCCAGCTCGGAGAGGTGTCACTACCCAAACAGTCCCTTGTGCCTTCCTGGACCTGCGCATGTAGATCAACCCCAGGAAAAACATGCATGTGTGAGTGTGTGTGAGTGAGAGTGGCTGCATGTCTTTGAGTGTATGAGCATGTACAGGAGCGTGCATTAGTGTGTGTGAATGCATTCTTTGTGCACCTGTATTTGTGTGTGTGTGACTGAGTGTGGTTGTGTCTGCATAAATGTGTGTGTGTGTGTGTGTGTGTGTGTGTGTGTGTGTGTCTAGTGGTACACTAAGGTCACCAAGGTTAAATTTCTGTCATGTGGAGGGTGGCACCCTCCAAGGAGAGCTTAGGTCATTTAGAGACTGACAGACTGATTGGAACTCCCCTGGGTTTCAGATTTCAGGGCTCTTCCTGTCAACTCCTATGTGACAAGTTCCCCCAACTCCTTAAGATCACACAGAATTGATTCCAAGGGAACATTGTCATGGTGGCTCAGAGAATGTTTATCATGTAACCAAAAAACAAACCTACTTTATATTTTCCACAGCTTCGTTGAGGTACAATTGACATTTTATGAGTTGCATCTCTTTAAAACTATGCAATTTGAGAGTTTAGACATATTTATACAACCAAGAAACCATCACCACCATCAAGAAAATTGAAGCCATCCATCATGCACAGAAGGCTTTTGGTCAACATCTGCAGGGGCTAGAGGTATAGCATGGGATGTGTTAGGATGAAACACGGCCCCGAGGGACACTAAAGTCCTAATCCCTGGAACCTGTCACTATTACCACAAATGAATGGAGTCTCTGCAGATGTGACTAAATTAAGGATCTTGAGATGGGGGCGAGGGGATGACCTGGGATGAATCAGACGGGCTCTAAATGTCTTTGGACAGAGGGAGATTTGACCACAGACAGAAGAGAAGGATGTTAAAAGCAGGAGGCAGAGGAAAGCAGAGTCAGAGAGAGAGACACTACAGGTTGGCTGTGAAGATGGAAGAAAGAACCAGGGACCACGGGATGCAGGGAATGAAGCTTTAGATGCTGAAAAAGACCAGGAAACCGATTCCTCCCTAGAGCCTTCAGAGAGAACTCAACTCTGCTCACATCAAGGTATTAGGTCCCGTAAGACTCATTTCAGACTTTTGGCCTCCAGAACTGGAAGAGTAAGCATTTCTGTTGTTTTAAGCCATGGAATTCATGTCATTTGTTGTAGCCGCCATGGAAAATTAGTCTGGGTATCTTTTGGCTCGCTTAAAATTATTTCACAGCAATTAGATCGGATTCGAAGACAGAATGGACAAAAGACATAGATTTAAAGTCGCTCAAGATGTTCAACTAGGTAGATGTGATGCTTCTCAGCCCAATATAGTCTCATGATTTCAATAAGCATCTCTCAATTTACGCCTTTCAAGGATCTACTATATAAATCTGTGTTTTAAAATTTATTGTGTTTTTAAGCCTGATTCCAAGATTTCTTAAAAAAAAAAAAAAAAGTAATTCAAGATCAACCTGTGGCCTCAACCTAGTCATTGTTTTCTTTCTGGCTTATTTTCCTTATCACTTTCATGGTTGACCATATGCTATGGTCTGAATGTATACCCACTGAAATTCACACCGTGAAACCTCTCAAGTGGATGTTATTAATGGCGGGGGGGGGGGTGTTGGAGAAATGATAACATCATGAAGGAAGAGCCACCACGCTCGGCTCTTTTAACTCCTTATACACATTTCCAAATTCCTTTTAAAAACACAGCACAGTGCATCGCATCAACGCATTATATAATAAAATGTACAGATCTCACAACACTCTGATTAGCACTGGGCAATCTATAACTATCCTAATTCAATATAAAAAGTGAAAAGTGTTCCTTTTGTTGTTTTCATTTACCTGAACTTTGAATACAGATTAGAATCACCAGATTTTTTTCCTCATATTTTAATTATTAATTCTATTTCCCTGTCTGTTATGGCTTGGATCTTAAATGTACCCCAAAGTACATGTGATAAGAGCTTGGATCCGAGGTTATGCTGCTATTGGAAGGCAGATGGCGCAACCTTTAGGAGGTGGAGCTTGGTGGAAGGAAGTGAGGTCATTGGGGGGCGTGGCCTCGAAGGGGATGATGGGATCCAGCTTCTCCCATTCTCTCTCTTTTGCTTCCTGGCCACAATGAGGAGAGCAGCCTCCTCTACCAAGTGCTCCCATCATGACACACTGCGTTGCCACAGGCCCAAAGCAAGGAGGCCGAGTGACCTTGGACAGAAACCTCTGAAACCATCAGCCAAAATGAATCTTTCCTCCATATAAGTTCTTTTCTGAGGTATTTGTCACAAAGAGCTGAACCAATATACTGTCCCTGAATGCTCTGTCGGTGTTCCTCTGCATTTAGTTATCAAGGCAACAATATTATTCTTATTTACTCCTATGACGATGTTATCTAATAAACATATTCAGCATTTTTCTGTCAAATTCACCCCATGCTTCTCATTTGATTTCTTGTCTTGGGTTTTCCATAAAAAGTGCTGCTTACAAAGTCAAAAGTTTCTTATATGATTTACTACCTTACTTCTGTGCTTAGGGAACTATTCTTCCTCAGGATTTTGATGAGAATTATATGCATTTATTTAACATTGTCCTGTGTTTAGCTGCTTACATGGTCTAAAATTTCAGATAAGATCTAAAGCAAATGAAAGCATCATTCTTCTTTCTCTGACTCTAACCTGTCTCTCACCCTGTCTACTGGGCATCCACTGGCTGTGTGTCTCCATGCTTCATCCACTTCTGTGAGCAGAGACTGGATCAATTCTGTGACAGGTGAAGGAATAGAAAGACTCCAGGGTGAACCTCCAGCCAACCTTTGGACTTCTTTGTGCTCTTAAGGAATTGCCCAACTTGGCCTAGCTTTGCTGGAAATTACCAGAACATTCTGGATCACTCATCCATTAATCACAGGGCAATGCTAGGCACTTTTCTAATTTAGGAAGGGACAGGTGCAGGCAGCCACAACTTCTGTAATGTGCCAAGACTGGACACTGCCTTCTGACTGGGTGTTGTAAAAACCAATTCATCTGCTGTGGCCATGGCCCTGGGTGGCCCTCAGCTCTGCAGCCTGGAGTGTTCCCTCCATTTGAGGAGGGAAAAATAGCTTGAGAAAATCTCCTGGAGACCCTCAGAACCTGCCCTTTTGCACCCTGTCCAGCCTGCTTCTCATTCCGGCTGCCTGGAACTCCATGCATCCCTAAGCAAGGAGACTCTGGCCAGATGATGAAAGTCTCCCAAACTCTTCTCCTCTGAAGAGGTTTTTTTTTTTTTTTTTTTAAACTTAGATTCCCATTTCTACGAAAGATTTAATTATAGTATCCTGCCCTACAGCAGCAAGATGAATTAGATGACATCGCAGAGTCTTTGTAAAGGAGTGACATTAGGATATTGAAAGCCATTTTTCCACACTGGAGACAAGGAAGACAAAATCCTAATGGGCTAAATGTGAAGAGAAGCCCACAGAGCTACACTTTTCTAAATTTTACCAAGTTCAGGAAATTATTTCTCAAGAGATTATTTCTTTGGACTTTTAAAGCTCTGAAACTATTCAGTCTCAGCCCCCTGGCCATACCAGCCTATATATGAATATTTAATGAATTCCCAGCAATGATATATACTTTCTTCTCCCTCCCAGGAACCAAGATGGCAAGAATTGGCCAGGACGTAATTTTACATGAGATATGAAAGTAACTACTACTAGTGATAGATCTGAGCCGTAGGAACTCAGGAGAAGCACAACTTGATTTAAAAAAATTTTTTTAATTGACATATAGTAATTTTACATATTTATAGAGTACAATATGATATTTCAATACATGTCCATGATATGTAATGATCAGATCATGGTAACTTGCGTAGTCTTTACTTCTGATGTCGATCATTTCTTTGCGTTGGAAACATTCCAAATTTTCTCTATCATTTTGAAGCACGCAGCTAATTGTTGTCAATCGTAGCTACCCTACTGTGCTGTAAAACATTCAAAGTTTTTTCCTGCTATCCAACTGCATCCCTGGCCCATTAAGCATCCTCTCTCACAACTCCATTTTGTATTAATTTTTGCTATGAAAATTTCAAATCTTACCTTAGTACCATTTTCAGTTTAGAGGGAAATGACACTTCTATTCTTTCACAGGATGAAAGTTAATTTAACCTACTTCTATCATGTTTTGTTTAGATTCCAATAAATTAAGTTTTTATCAAGACTTTAGTAAAGGATCTAATACCTCCTCTAAACATGGCCCTACACTTACTTAATTAATGATGCTCTTTTCTTAGTAAGACAGGTTAGGAATTTTTTTTTTTTTTCAGTACTAGGGATTGAACTCAGGGGCATTCTACCTCCGATCTATACCCCCCAGCCCTGTTTTTTGTTCTTTATTTTGAAACAGGGTCTCACTAAGTTGGGGAATGCTTTACTAGGTAGGTGAGGCTGGCCATGAACCTGGATCCTCCAGTCGCAGCCTCCCAAATGCTGGGATTACAAGCGTGCGCCACCACGCCTGGCTAGGTTAGGAATTTTAAAATACCTTTTGAACCTGTCTTATTATCCATTGAAATTAAAATAATGTTTTACTTTTATTGATGCATCTGCAAAAAGAAGTAGGTGTCCCCTCCTTAAAAACCTAAATTATTTAATTTAGATGATTTAATAGTAATTGCTTGTGCAAAATTTGATAAGTTGAAAAGCTGTATATTTTTCTGATAAATATTAACAAATAATGACAGCAGCATGATAGGGATATTGCCCAGGAAAATAACTTTTTTATGGGAATCAATATTATATTAGAGAGGATTGTCCATAACCAACAGGAAAAGGCATTTCTTAGTTAATAAATGCTACTGGGATAAATGTTTGGCAATTTGGGGGTGAAAATTTTACTTAGAACTTGTAGCAAATCCTGGTAGTTTCCTCAAGATTCACTCTCCCGTGCTTCTGTAATAATAACTCCTTGGGGTTTTACTAGGGTACCTCCATGCCCTGCTCTATGCCCCAGCTGCCTGGCGGGTAGGTAAATTGTGCAACTTCCTGGGATTTCTTTTTAAAGGAAACTGGGTGTTCTTTGTCCTTCCTGGCTGCCCATAGTTTAGAATTCAGACTCGCCAGTGGAAAACCGTAGTGGCCAGAAGTATGAGAAGAACACTCTGGCAGAAGTCAGAGCCCTTGCAGGAAGGTGCTTCGATCCCTGGGTGATCTTGTGGAGCAGAGTCTACCCTGACCTGCCCTCATTCCCTGACGAGTGTTGGATATCACATAAGAAAGTAAACACGAGCCGGGCGTGGTGGCGCACGCTTGTAATCCCAGCATTCGGGAGGCTGAGACTGGAGGATCCGGGTTCGAGGCCAGCCTCAGCTATCTAGTGAGGCACTCCGCAACTTAGTGAGACTCGGTTTCAAAATAAAGAATAAAAAAAATAGGGCTGGGGGTATAGCTCGGAGGTAGAATGCCCCTGAGTTCAATCCCCAGTAC
>PVLC010033736.1:0-17298 GCA_004027655.1 Graphiurus murinus | reverse complement strand
AACAAAAATTGTTTTTGTAGATCTTAAAAGGACTTAAGGACATTTTTAGGAAGAGGAAAATTAGGTAGATATCAGTAAAAAGATCATTGTTATCTCCTGGAGGGACGAAGGACTTTATGGTGAGGTCTGCTATAACACATCTTAGGGAGAACAGGTTTTGTTTCTTGCAGTAGCTAATCTTATTTTCTGAATATAAAATTAAAAAAGGAACAATTATTGAAGTCAATATATTTAGTAAAGACAAAGTTTTGTGAATGTGAAGGCTTTTTATCTGACATTAATTGTATAAGACAAACTGACTGGTTTGTTAGAATGTATAAGATTACAAAGAGATATATAGCAATTACACTTTTAACAAAAGGTTTTGAGTCAAAGATTGACCCTTAGCTATCTCCCATTGTGTGTGTGTGGAAATCGCTATAAGACTCGTCCGGGCCCTGGTGAATTTTTGCCAATGATGTTGTGGCTGGCCCTTTTGGAGGCAAGCGACGCCATGCCTTTAGCCCTGCATTTTGTATTTGAGTCAAGAAGCCAGGGGAAAAGTCGCCTGTATCTGATTGGAATCAAAAGGGGGCCTTACCAGAAGTTTATCCCTTGTCCATGAGCACAAGGCTCTATTTTTACTATTACGCTGGGTGGTTTTTTTTTTTTTTTTACAAAGAAAGAGATTTTATTAATGACATTCCAATAGGAAAATGTCTGAATGGTGACCTTGTTGGGTCCCATTTTAGATGAAAGCATTTTTTGTCTTATTATAATATCTTCTCATACTTATGAATCTCCTATTATTAGACTTTTTAATGTCTTAACAAAAAATTTTAAGTTTAAACAATTTAGAACAATCCTTACACTAAAACAATCCCTATAACAAATTTTAATTTTAGATAACTTCTTTTAGGTAAGAGAGAGAGAGAAAAAAAACACTTAGCACTTATATAAAACACTTGACACTTTTAATATTTGTTTATCAAAACACAGCCTAAGAAATTTTTCTCTTAGTCTTACATATGTATAGCATCACGTATCAGAACTTCGACCCTCAGTAACTCAGGTTTAAAGATAAGTCATTTATAAGAAAACGTACTTATTTTTAACTAGTTTTTCCTATTATTAATAGCCCGTCAGCAGTCTAACTATCCCATCTTGTGGGATTGATTCCCTCTTGTGGGAACCATGAACACATTGAAAAAATTTTAAGAGGTCTTTTTTACTAATGAGTACCCCTCTCTCTCGGAGGCACTGTATGTCTTAAGAACTGTGCCTCTTTAGACAGTCCTTGTCCCATTATAAATGCAAGAGATCGAGATCGAAACACTTACCTCGAGCTATCTTGTCCTGTAGTCACCAGGCAGAAGCTCCCGGAACTTTTTTCCGGTGAAACGCAGAGAGGCCTCTCCTTCGGGGATCTCTTGTAGGTGGGGGCTACGACCCTGAGCCTCATGTTGTGGCGCCAGTTGCCCTCGCCCGCGAGGACTTTGAGAACGGGGGTGTTCAGGGGAACCTTTACGCACCTATGAAATGGGATGAAAAAGAAAAGAGACGCGGAGAGCCTGCAATGCAGTGTCAGACTCTGAGGTTTTATTTTTTGCAGCTCAATTTATACAATGTTGTAAAAGGGGGCAGAGAAGTGGGTTCACTCTCGGTTATCTCTAAAGGTACATTCCTAAGGGAGGGGGGGTAAACTCTAGCAAGTCTCGGTGTCTGCTAAGCTTTATGGGGCAAGTTTTCTTATCTACAAGGCTGCTCTGGGGAGGATATCTGTGGTATGTGGTTGTTTGTGTTAGAGAGACACTTCTCAGGGACTTTTCTGAGGTAAATGGAGGCTGTCTGTAACTTTCATGTTTATGGCCTTTTTGCTATTTACAGCTTGTAGCTGCTTGTGACCAAGAGCAGAGAACATGCTTTAAAGCATGGACTGTTTAGACTGAGGCTCGAGATAGCTGTGAGGCTTATTGCCTCTGACACAAAAATAGTGATATAAAAATTATAAAGTAAAATAAATCTGTAGATAAGTCTTGCATAGACCTATGAGGATGGCCAGCTATGAACTAAGGACTATGATTTATCTAAACTCTTACTTTGGATGTACTAACACTTTTCTCCCTCTCTCACTCACAAGAGCAAAAGACAAAACAAAGCAAAGCACAAACAAATGACAATAAGAAAAATTATATTTTGTTTAAAATATTTACTATATAATCTAACTAGTACTTAAACATCAGATACTACCTGTTAATATGGAAGAGTAAATATGCCTTCAAAATTTCCAAAGAGCATAATTAAGAGAACCATTTTGAAACGTCTATGGTAATGGTAAAGATTCTGAAGGTAATATTGATGAAGATAATATCAATGCTTTTATGATATGTTCTTGACTCAATGATACAATTAGATGATAAAGAATTCAAAGCTTATTAAATGTGTGTTAACATCAGTGATTTCAGATTTTAAGAAATTTTCCTTAAATTTCTGGAGAAGAGAGAAAAATATCATATTTCATCAGGTTTATAACATTACAGAACTCATTACTCACTCATGTCAAAACCTAAAGAGATAAATAAAAGAAAGGTTTAATCCATTTACATATTTCACTTTAATATTACTGGCTTTAATTTTACAAGTATAACCACACATGCATTTGTTGAGAGAAAATGCTCATGGGAGCTTTTCCCTATGGTCCTTCTTATGTCTTTTTTTTGCGGTACTGGGGATTGAACTCAGGGGCATTCTACCTTCGAGCTACACCCCCAGCCCCATTTTTTATTCTTTATTTTGAAACCGAGTCTCACTAAGTTGCGGAGTGCCTCACTAGGTAGCTGAGGCTGGCCGCGAACCCGGATCCTCTGGTCTCAGCCTCCCGAATGCTGGGATTACAAGCGTGCGCCACCACGCCCGGCTTCCTCTTATGTCTTTTAATTCAAAGTATCCCCAGAAATGAATCCTGAAAAGATTGGTTTGAAGATTCGTTGGGAGGACAGATGCTTTCCACAAAGATTTGCTGTTTCATGTTACAGTCACAGAAGGGTAAGAGGAATAAGCTTGGAGGACTGCATTTACAACCAAAGAAATGTAAAATATAGCAGAATGAAGATTATGACTAATCTATCTATCTATACTTATATTGGAAGAAAATCTGTAGATAACTATAAAAATTTTATTTTAGTAAGTTGTAATTTGTAATTTTTATGAAATATTTTAACGGTAGTTATTTCTATGAAAGGACATTCAGAAAAATCTGGATGGTAAATTGAGGAACTTTGTATTTGTGAGATGACATGTGTGGTAAAAATATATGAGCTTTTGAGACCTACAAGCATGGCTTACAAGATAGACCTTCCTCTTAGTTCTTAGAGCGTAATATCCTTACTTGCAAAATAGGGGCAAATATGCAATAACATTTACTACACAGGCTCATGGTGAAGATGAAATGGGTAAGTAAATGAAAAAAAATATTTAATGCCATCACCAGGACACAAGTAATTAAGCCTATAGCCTTTCAATTTTTTTAATTCCTGTATAGGAATTAAATGATTTAAATTAAATGATTAAATTAAATGATAAAATCCGGAAAGTATAAAATTGTCCCTGATAGAGTTTTACATTTTCTCTACATTCTTTTGACTTTTGTTATAAATCCACTGTCCAATGATCATACTCAACATTTCTCTCTCTCTTTTTTATTCTCCCAAATGGAAGTTTGCAAACGATTCCTCACAGAGATCATTTTTACAGAATTTATAGAGGAAAGGAGAGACTTTTGGAAAATACATGCTAGGTGAAAGGTATTATGACAAAATGGGCTCAATTATTCACTCCTACAATCTTTTCTATGAATATGTGTAGGTGGGATTTGAGAGAGAGAGAGGAGATGGAGAGAGGAGACAGGAGAGAGGAGAGACAGAGAGAGAGACAGAGAGAGAGAGAGAAAGAAAGAGAGAGAGAGAAAGAGAGAGAGAGAGAGAGAGAGAGAGAGAGAGAGAGAGAGAGAGAGAGCCAGAGCCAGATATTAAGAGCTTTCAGCATTACAGGAACAGAAGAGATTTACAGATGGAGTGGGATCTGTGAATTTTTCAACATGAAGTAAATTTTTCAGAAGATTCCTTGTAGAGACTCTATAGGAACTGGTTTGAAGCATCTTTGCCCACATAGTTTTGTATTTTCCTGATATTCAATCATTACAAGCAGGCAGTCCTGGATCTACTTGATAAGAGATACTGATGTTTGTCCCAATATCAGGAAAGTATTCAGAACAAAGATTTATACTTTACACAATTTTAATTCTCTGGTTTTTCTTCAATTTTGTTCATAATTTTAATGAGAAATTATCCAGAAATTCCTTCATGTCCCTCAATTCACAGATTTTTTCACATAATTCGAACCTGAAACAAACACATCAGAACCCAAGTATTATCTTGATTTCACAAAATATTAATTCCACTGGATATATGAAATATTAGTTGTGAGATTGGTATTTTTACAGATCAATTATATGTGAAATGTAGAAGGAAAGGGACTTTGTCAATATTATACAGTAAGTAAATGACAAAGATGGTGAAAGAGCCTGTCTTTTTTACAGGGATGGAAACCAGCTGTAATTCCACTTGATCTATGGATCAATGTTAGGAACATGGAATCTGCTATCTGATACAGGTTAGTAGCTTAGGTCTGCTATTTAATATCTTAATGATTTCATGTAATTAACTAACCTCTTCCTATTCGTCTCTTTTTTCATACATAAAATGAGTATCAGAACAGTATTTACTGTTTTTTTTTTTTTTCTTTTCTTTTTTTGCGGTACTAGGGATTGAACTTAGGGGCGTTCTACCTCCGAGCTATACCCCCCAGCCCTATTTTTTATTCTTTATTTTTGAAACCGGGTCTCATTAAGTTGCGGAGCGCTTCACTAGGTAGCTGAGGCTGGCCGCGAACCCTGATCCTCCGGTCTCAGCCTCCCAAATGCTGGGATTACAAGCGTGCGCCACCACACCCGGCTTTACTGTTTTTTTTTTTTTTTTTTTTTTTTTTATGAGAGTTAAATGCATGCAAATGATCTGTAAATGTTCAAGGTATACAATATGCTTTCATTAGCTATCATTAAAAATGTAATGATCCCTTTTACCTAAAAAGGTTTAAAAGGTTAACCCTGTAATGAAACACACTAAGTGCTGTATACATGTATTTGTTTCACTCTGAACCTGATTATAATGTAAAACAACAATATGACAATAAAAGTATAAAAAACAAAAACGAAAGACAAAGCTGCTTAGACTACGTTTTCATCCATTTATAAATCACCCACTCTAAAACTCAAAAGCAGCTATTAAACATACATTATGTTCTGCATCATTTTAGATGAATTAAGCTTCTACTGTGCGCTCTGGACTCACTTGGATTTCATGGAAAATCAGAGAAATGTCACAGAATTTCTTTTCATGGGGCTTTGGGGAAATAAGGAAATCGAGCTACTGTTCTTCTTCTTGTTCCTGCTTTGTTACCTGGCAGTCTTAATGGGGAACTTCATTATCTTACTCACAATCACCTGCAGCCACCTGATCCAACAGCCAATGTACTACTTTCTGTGCCATCTTTCTCTCATGGATCTCTGCTACACCTCCACCATAGTGCCCCGGCTCATCCGGGACTTAGCTGCAGCGAGGAAAACCATTTCCTACAACAGCTGCATGACCCAGCTCTTCGCTGCCCACCTGCTGGCTGGAGTGGAAATCTTCATCCTGGTGTCCATGGCTTTTGACCGCTATGTAGCCATCGTCAAGCCGCTGCACTACATGGCCATCATGAACCGAAGGAAGTGTAACACGCTGATCGTCGTGGCCTGGGGAATAGGGTTTTGGCACTCCGTCGCTCTGCTGCTCATGGTGCTCAACCTGCCTTTCTGCGGTCCTAATCAGATAAACCACTACATATGCGACGTGAAGCCTCTTTTGAAACTGGTCTGCAGAGATATTCACATTGTCAGTATCTTAGTGATTGCTAATTCAGGGATGGTGGTTGTTGCCATTTTTCTTGTCCTGGTCGCTTCTTACATACTCATCTTATATCATCTTAGGACAAGGTCGTCTGCAGGACGCCGCAAAGCTCTCTCAACCTGTAGCTCCCACATAACCGTGGTAGTTCTATTTTTTGTGCCCTGCATTTATACCTACGTACTTCCCGCAGGCAGCGAGAACAAGGATAAGGAAATCTCTGTCTTTTACACCGTAGTCGCCCCCATGCTGAATCCTCTCATCTATACGCTGAGAAATACGGAGATGAAAGTTGCCATGCGGAAGGTATGGTCACGGATGTCACGTTGACAATTAAAGTAAATAAGGAGACATTCCTTGTGCTTTCAGTCCCGTGTCCTCCTGTGTATTATCATTTGAAAGGTCATAGGAACAAAATAAACGTCCTTTGGGGCATTAGACTAACTGGCCTCTCATGTTACATGCATCCAAAAAGCAAGTTACTTTTATGTAGATTGTAACCTACACTTTCAGTGTCTCAAGTTTTCCAGATGTGTGATCAGGTGTTTTTGAGGAATGCTAGAAATATCCTTCTGAAGCACATCTTTCTAGCTGGGGAGACTGCTAAGTGGTAATCACATACTTAGGAGGATCAATGCCCCTGATTCAATCCCTCTCCTCCAGAAAAGCATAAGTAAAGCACATCTTTGATCATATCAATCACCTCTCCAAAAAAATTACACAAAACCCATCTCATTTAAAATACATCCAACCTTTTCACTTGTTAATCAGAAATCTTTCCAAAATAATCAAGATGTAACTTGCTAATCTCAGAACCACAATAGAAGAAACTGTGGTGTTTTGGTAATCATATTTGTAGTCAGGGAGATCTGGATAACATTCTGTCAGCTTTTACCTCTGTGTTTTGGCAGTTTGCATTAATTATATTTCTCCATTTCTTTGACATGTGTTAAATGAGGTAATAGTCTGTTTCCATAAGGGTGGAAGATTACTTAACATAGGTGAAGTTTTAATGGGGCATACTACATAAGGGAAACTCATGCTAGGTACTTTTCCTACCTTTCTTTGTGGGTTTCCTTGGTGTGAATGTACTCTAAAATCTTTTGCACCTCTAGGGCTTTATTCCTGCTATCTCTTCTGCTTAGGATGTCCCTGATCCTGTGCTCCAGAGCTCGCAACTTACAGACAAGCACACATGTTGCAGTCTTCTACAGGAAGATTTGAAGGCTCAGCAACACACTGAAGTTGTTTCTATTTCTTTCCCTTCTCTTATACTGGTATTCCTCTATACATTTGCTCTATATTGTGCGCTAGTGTTTCTTATTACTATGCTTTTATAATCTGAACTAGAGGATTATATGCTATCTTTTTTTGCATATTTTTTGGTATCTTTCTTTTACTAGCCATCACTGGTAAAAATAAAGGGGTAAATAAATAAGTACTGAATTGTGTCTAACAGTAGTATTATCTCCTTTTATTTGACTATCTGTATTGATCTTAAGTGTCTAGAATATCTGTTCATGTCATTAGCAATCATGCACTAACAAAATAAGTAATATCAGAAAGAGAAAAAAATCAGCAAATATCTATCTCCATGTTCCCCTCATGGAGGGAAAGAAACCTTACCTCTCTCATATCTTTGCTTCTTGGTAATGAAGATTGAACCTAGGGACATTCTACCTCCAAGATACACCCCCATCCCTATTTATTTATTTATTTTTTTAATTTTTAAACAAGGTCTTGATAAAGTGCAGAGGATCTCACTAAGGTATTGAGGCTGGTCTTGAACCTGTCTCAGCCTTCCAAGTAGTAGGATTACAGGCATGCCCAGGTTCATATCTTTTTAGTTATTTGTTTTCTAAAATAGGCATTACTTGTTCAGTTGTAGTTTGCCTACATATCTTATAAATAGTATGACCTAGTCCCAACTCTCTGTCTTTGTTCCCTTTTCTAGATATTTCTCTCTAGTCAGGCATCTGTCTTTTCTCAGCAAATTATGAAATTAATTTTGTACAGGATTTTCTTGATTGAGTTATTCATTTCCTACAGGCGTGTCAAAATCAAGGGGAACACAACTGAGGTGGCAGTGTTCATCTTTAGTGCCAGGATTCCTTCTTTTCATGTTTTAAGTCTTAGGACTTTGGCACATCTAACTAATCACTTTTTTCCTCTGGTATTACAAAACTCTAGGATGCCACGGGAAAATATTCTGTCCATTCCAAAAGAAAATTAGATCTGATTAATTTCTAATTCATAGCTTTTGGCTCAATGTAGCATTTTTTCATGGAGTATAGGATTTTTTTTTTAATGTCTAGAAGCATGGTATGTATAAGTTTCTGTGTGTGTGTGTGTGTGTGTGTGTGTGTTAGTTACTTAAGATTGAACCCAGGGGAATTCTTTCTCTCAGCCACACCCCAGGCCCTATTTATTTATTTAATTTTAAAACAGGGTCTTGCTAAAGTGCTGAGGCTAACCTCGAAACTTACAGGCTATTACAATATTCCCTTTAAGAATCGGAGAGTCCTGTGATTGTGTTCAAATTTCCTTGATATCTCAAAGCAATCCTAATTTCAAATCATTATTTTCTATTTTCCCCAAATATTTTTATTTTGTTAAACATCTCCTAGACTATTGGCCTTATCAGAAAGGGCACAAAGTAATCCTATTTTACTATGGTTCTGATACTTGGACTGTATGATGAAATGCAATCTGAATTAAGTACAACATAGGGACTGGACTGGCAGCTCTGTATGTCATAGGAGGATGGTGACCTGCTGTACACTTTGTGCCTCTGTATTTTGGTCCAGCTTATGTATCTCTCTCCCTACCATCTGTTTAGATAGCTTAGGTGGTGATATCTAGTACACACTAATGAAAATATAATAGTTATTCTACACAAACCCTTCTTTCTTGGGGGGTAGGTGTAGCTTGAAGGTAAAATGCCCCTGGGTTCTATCCCCAGTACCACAAACACAGAAAAATAAATATTGTACTTAACTTCTATTTATATATTTATTTGTATTACAATAGACTCATTTATACTTACTTTATGCTTTAGTGTTTAACACAATTCCACATTACTTTTTTTATTAATTGGTGCGTTGTAATCATACATCTTTGTTAGGTACAAACTGATAAAGGCATATATGCACACATTTCTCATTTAACCCCTTCTCCAATTCTCACCCCACTCCCTCGCCCTCCCTCCTTCTCAAGTTCAGTTTAGTGATTGACTTTGATATATTTATGAAAGTACATCATCCACATGACGTATTTTGTTACTACTATAATTTCATCTTTGGCCATTGGGAACATCTTCATATTGGTCCTCTATTCCTTTGGTATGTCCTCATTTTTTAGCAAACATTCACAGCACTGAAGTATTCTTGAAGCTCATTTTTTTTTCACCACCTTAGTCTTCAAACCAACTATTTCTCCTAATAGTCTGATTCCATTTTATTGGAGAATAGTTTTTATAACTAAGACACAGGCAATGGATGTGCTAAGTAAGCATGTTTCGACTGGAATGACATTATTTCTGTCTCTTGGCAGTCAGAACTAGTTCATTTAGGTTTGTATACTAAACTTCATATGCAAAAAATATCAATAATTGTTTGTATATGTAGGCATCTTATGTGTGTGTATGTATTTGCAAGCTAAAGATGAGTCATAATAAAATGTCTCTAAATCAGTACCATAAAGTTCATTGTAGCCATTGTTTCAACCATCTATTTAGTTGCTTTAAAAGGTGGACTTCAAGCTGGGTGTGGTGGCGCACGCTTGTAATCCCAGCATTTGGGAGGCTGAGACCAGAGGATCCAGGTTCATGGCTAGCCTCTGCTACCTAGTGAGGCACTCCACAACTTAGTGAGATCCTGTTTCAAAAATAAAGAATAAAAATAGGGCTGGGGGTGCAGCTCGGAGGTAGAATGCCCCTGGGTTCAATCCCCAGTACAGCAAAACAAAAAAAAAAGTAGACTTCAGAGAATACTGTTGACAGCAATGTGAGTGAAAGTGCAGAGCACAGTGACAACTAAATGACATGACCATGATGAGACCGTCATTGAGAGGCGTTTAGGGGAATATTTCGTTAGAATACCCTTTCATTACTTGAAAGCAGACACATTAGTATAAAGCAAAATCACATAACAGAAAAGAAAGAAAAGGGGTCTTGTGAAAATAAGAGAGAGATCAGAACAGTAAAGGAAGGGAAATGGGGGAAGAAGGAGAAAAGAAAATGGGGTGGTTTAGGAAAGAAAGAAACCAAATAATTTATGTGCATATATGGATGCATCATTATTAATTTCACTATTATGTGCAATCATAATGCATCAATAAAAATAGGGATGAAAACACACTTGTCTTCCACATACTAGGCACATAAGGCGAGTTTGCAACCTAATAAACACGAAGCCATTGTATTGTTTTTCTCACATAAAAAATCCAGCATTAGAAAAGAATATTACAGCTAGGTGCAGTGACTGTATTCCCAGAATTGGAAAGCCTGTATTCCCAGAATTTGGAAAGCTGAGATTCCCAGAATTTGGGAAGCTGAGACAGGGTGATCTCAGGTTTGAATCCAGCCTCTACAACTTAGCAAGATTCTCAGCAACTTAGACCCTTTTTCAAAATAAAAAGTATAAAGGACTGGGCTGTAACTCAAAGGTAGAGTGCACCTAGGTTCAATCCCTAGTAAACCTCTCAAAATATATATTCATGTATTTTTTCAAGAACTATATATTTTGCAAGAAATATATGTATATATTTTTTAAAAATATATACATATATATCTAAAATATATAAATTTATTTATATATATATTTTTACAAGAGCTAGTGACACCTTTATGAAAGATTTTCTTTAAATTAAATTTTTACTGGTGCATTGTAATTGCACTTGATTGTGAGGGTCATAGTGATACATTCATATATGCACAAATCACTTAGTCTGTCTTCTTTCCCACACCTCCCTCCTTCCCCTCCCTCTCCATTCATGATAGTAAGATTCTTAGTGAAACATTCACATATGCATGTAACTTTAATTGGTCTTTAATAAGAAAGATTTTTTAAGAGGCAAAAACAATAGCTCCATAAAGAGGAGATAATAAAATTTTAAAATATTAATTTAAATCAGTAGAGCAGATTAAGACAAAACAAAGAAAAAAAGATAAATAAATTAGAGAGCAATTAGCATGGTAATGACTTTAAACCAAATATAATATATACATAGTTTTCTTTTTTTTTATTGTAATAATTCGTGCTTTGTATGTATACATCTTTTTTAGGTACAAATTGACAACGACATATATGCACACATTTCTCATCTGACCCCTTCCCCGATTCCCACCCTGCTCCTTCGCCCTCCCTCCCTCTCAAGTTCAGTTCAGTGAGTGACCTTGATATAATTGTGTAAGTACATGTGCCTTAGGATGTCCTCCCCCCATCCCCCATCCATCCCCTTCAGTTAAATCAACTTCTCTGTTTATCGAGGGTCTCTACTTTTTCGTCTCGGGACCCTCTTATGCCCCATCTTCTCCCTAACATCCGCATATTAGGGAGAACATATGCTTCTTTACTCTTTGTGACTGGCTAAGCTCACTTAACATAATGTTTTCCAGTTGCATCCATTTCCCTGCAAAGAACATGATTTTGTTCTTCTTTATGGCTGAGTAAAATTCCATTGTGTATATATCCCATAGTTTTGTAATCCATTCATCTGTCGATGGACATCTTGGCTGCTTCCATAGTTTGGCTATTGTAAATTGTGCAGCTATAAACATAGATACACATGCGTCGGTCTGATAGTTTGGTTTCCATTCTTTTGGGTAGATACCCAGAAGTGGTATTGCTGGGTCATAAGGTAGGTTCATTCCCATTTGTCTGAGGATCCTCCATACTGTTTTCCAAAGTGGTTGCACAAGTTTGCAATCCCACCAATTATTAGGGTTCCCACTTCTCCACACCCTCGCCAGCAGTTTTTGTTTGTGTTTTTTATGATTGCCATTCTGACTGGAGTTAGGTGAAATCTCAGGGTAGTTTTGATCAAAAAATGGGCAAAGGATCTAAATAGAAACTTCACAAAAGAAGAAATACAAATGGACAATAAATGTATGAGGAAAAGTTCCACATCATTGGCAATCAGAGAGATGCAAATCAAAACTACCCTGAGATTTCACCTAACTCCAATCAGAATGGCAATCATAAAAAACATAGTTTTCTTAAGCATGATAATCTTAATACAATGGTTAAAAAATCAGACATCATTAAAGGAAGGAGAAAGATATAGCACACAAAAATTAAGGAAAACTGAAGAAATATTAATTTCTAACCAAGTACACAATTGAAAAGGCTAACTTACTAAAGAGGAACGCTATGTAATAACAAAAGGAGCAGCTTTCTGGGAAGGTCTAACTAGACTTATGTACATGCTCATAGGTCTGTTAATAGATATAAGGTAAACCGCAACATTTTGTTCAAGTATGTTGTAAAATGCATATTTACTAAATATTTTCTGTTGTTAGTGAAGCTCATGGAGCGATGTAAAAGCAAACACTAGCTTTAAGTATGGGCATACAAAAACGGCTTATTTAAAATGAAATAAAATAGAAAAAAATTAAAGAACATTTGACTGTACCATTGACAAACATTTTAAGAAATATTTTATAAATTTAAAATGGCAAGACAAATGGATTTTCTTCACAATGATTTTCTCGGTAATAACATTATTCAACTTGTCACTTTTTAAATTCATATCATTATTCCTTCGAAGAGTGACACCATATCCATTTCTCATTCCTGAAGAAACTCAATTGAACAGAGTAGACTATTTTAAAAAATCAAGTAGCATGTCCAGAAGGAGCTGAATGATGATGTGTGTATTTGTAGAAAAACTCTCATAGGCCTATGCAGCAATTCATCATCCCAGGGAAGAGGACCCACCCTGAGCTCTATGTTTCAGAGGGCCCCAGATACCCTTACACACATGCATGTAGAAAATAAATTCATTAAAGACAATTTACTCAGTTCATATAGTCCATGTTATTTTAAATATACTGAAATGATCTTTGCTTGGGCAAAAGAAACCTCAATTCCTTTGGAACAAGGCAGATATAAAATAAACCAACTCAACGCAGATTTGCACTTAGGATTTAATACACATACAAAATTTTAAAATATCCATTCATTACATTGGTAAACCTAACTTTTGTTCATTTGTTTTTTCTATGATAATTAAATCACTGTGTATTGAATTTAAGGGATTTTGTAAGATGATTATTATCATTATTATTTTGATCATAGAAACCACATGGTATTCTAAAAATCAGGAGAAGGATGAACATTGATAGGTCCCTTGTGGCACTAATTCTTAGAAATAACATATTATGTAAAGTATTATTGTAATAATATCTATAATAGGCAGGTGTGGTGGTGCACACTTGTAATCTCAGTACTTGGAAGGTTGAGACAGGAGGATCACAGGTTTGAGGCCAGACTCAGCTACTTAGTGAGGTCCTCTGCAACTTAGTGAGAACTTGTTTCAAAATAAAGAATAAAAAATAGGACTGGGGGTGTATCTTGGAGGTAGAATGCTCCTGGGTTCAATCCCCAGTACCGCAAAATATATATAATGTAAAATTATTATGTAAATATAAATTATGCAGTATAATATATATTTATTATGTAAAATAAATATATTATGTATTATAGTATATTTGTTTAAAAATAAATAAAATAAAATAAAAAAGATTTTATCCAACACTCAAAAAAAAATAGAATAAAAAGAAAGACAGAAAGTTCTACAGGTCTGTACTTTCCTAAAAAATTTACATTTTAAAGAATAACATTGAAGTGCACATGAATATATACTTCTCACTTCTTCCCCAGAGAGCATAATAAAGGGCTTTGTGATAATTGGTGGAGATCATTTCTTAACATAAGGACCAGAACTATAGTTTTCTCCTTAGACTACAGAGACAGGGAAAAGAAGCTAGAATTGTAGAAGCAGCATATCTCAGTCATCAAAAACTTGGTAATAAATGGGATTTCTTTCACATGATGCAGAGGTTTCTATTAGTTTTCTGCAAGGCATTTAAAATCTATTTTTAGAGATGCTTTGGTAACTTGAATCTAAAAGAATGCTAACTGATAAGCTGATTACTCAGGTATGTATAAATAATTAACTTTCAGTAAATAAGCAGAGTATCGGGAGGAAATAAAAATATACTTTTAGAATATATCCTTTAGCTTGGTGTGATGGTGCATCCCTGTAATCTCAGTACTTGGGAGGCTAAGAGAGGAGGGTGGCAGGTTTGAGGAATTTAGTGAGATCCAATTTCAAAATTAAAAAAAGAACACCAGTGGGTTCAATATCCAGAACCCAAATGAATAAATAAATAAATAAATAAATAGATAAATAGATAAATAAATAAGAAGAAAATCTACCTAAAATTTTACTTACCATTTGAGCCTGAAGACGATCAGGAATAATTTGACTCTGTATAAACTATGACTTAAAGGCAAAGTACTTCT
Source organism: Graphiurus murinus (assembly GCA_004027655.1). NCBI lineage: Eukaryota > Metazoa > Chordata > Mammalia > Rodentia > Gliridae > Graphiurus > Graphiurus murinus. The sequence goes on along the minus strand of PVLC010033736.1, from coordinate 2,786 downwards.
GCTCAAACTTGCCCCATTGGATGGCATCTCATCAATTATTTCATTTAATTATTTGACTGATGACAATAATTGCAAAAATTATACAACTTTATTTGTTCATTCATCAATTAGGGAAAATAGAAAGTGAAAGATGAGTAGCACTCACTGGGCTAAAGAAGATGTCAAATCAGAAGTTTCAAGGAAATGACTTAAATAGTTAAGGAATGACTGTAATTTCAATAAAGAGTCCGAAAAAAAGACTATAAAGGAAAAGGACATATTCAAAATAAGTGCACAACCTCTGTGAGTAAATTACTTCTTTCTCTCTTACTATTACCTTTCAAATATGTGGTATTTGTTGAAAATGTTTTTGTGTTAAGAAAAAATTAATTAGCAGCTTGTTTCTAAACAGACTGTGCTATAAATTCTATAGACTAAGACATTTTTAGATTAAGAAAGCATAAAGTTCAAGGAGGAGCTGAATGTCTGTTGTTGGTGGGATAACTTATTATAGAAAGACAAAATCAAAGTCAGGATAATGCTGGGGGGATTCACATGAAAAGACGGACATACTGTCACAATTCTAAGGAGACAGTAAAACTTTGACTAAAAAGAATGTAATTTGAATTCTGCAAAGGATATCATTGTGGGAATATTCATAGAGATAATTGTGGCTAGTTCTCTCATTTTACATAGTGGAAACTTCTGGGTCAAAAATAAAAGGTCACAAATCTAAGTGGCAGTCTTAGGACTTGCACTCAAAACTTTTCTTCTGCCCATTTTCCTTAAAAGACAAATTGCTAAGAATGCAATATCATGGCATATGCCTGAAAGAGCGAAAGATATATTGCTTCCTACAGAAGTGTGTGCTATGTATATTTGTTACCTCCTAGAAGTATTTCTTATATTTAAGAATTCTGAATGGATTTGGTATTTTATTTTTATATAGAGACTATGATAGTACCAGTTTTCCACTTAAACATTTTCAACTTAAATTTGAGTGACCAAAATGGAGCAATGACTGAAATTCAAAAAATGTCCTGAATTTGTCTGATAGATTTAGACATGTACGTAGATTTCAAAGGTGGGTGAACCAGGGTTAATTTTCAATTTATTATGTTGTTTTACATTTTAAATATACTTTGATTGAGCCGGGGGTGGTGGCACATGCTTGTAATTCCAGTACTTGGGAGGCTGAGACCAGAGGATCTGGGTTCACAGCCAGCCTCAGCTGCTTAGTGAGGCCCTCTGCAACTTAGTGATGCCCTGTTTCAAAATAAAGAATAAAAAAAATAGGACTGGGGTGTAGCTCTGAGGTAGAATTCCCCTGGGTTCAATCATCAGTACCACAGATAAATAAATAAATAAATAAATAAATAAATAAATAAATAAATAAATAATATGAACAAATAATATAAATAAATACATTTGACTGGTGCATTGTAACTATACATCATGAGTGATAGAAACATATATGCACAGAGCACTTGGTGTGTTTTTCTCCATATCTCACCCTGCTCCCTACCACTCCCCATACATATCATTGAAATTGGTATTGATAACTTCACCTATGAACATAGCACTATGTGAACTATTTCATCAGGTTTGACTGGATGATAGTTTGACATGGTTGTCAGTTCTGGCTCTGGGGTCAAAAAAAAACTCAGGTTTTTAAGACCTGACTTGCTACACATTGGTTGCTACTGTGTACAGGTTGCTTCACCTATATTAACCTAAAACAATTTTTATTTATTTTTCTTTGTGATGCATTAAAATCAGCTCAATTACATTGCCACTCAGCTACTCTTATTTTTTAAATGTCCTTTTTCATCTTTTTTTCAAGGTTGAGTCTCAGAACTAATCCCAATTGATACACAGTTGGATATATTTTCCAACCTGTCAAATAAAGAAAGAGTTCTTTTAAAAAAGAAACTTTCAAATCTACAAAGATCATAGTTGAAGTTCGTGGCTGAATTAGGGTACATAACTAAGGATTTCCCCAAGATTATAAACAATTACTGGATTTTATTTTTAATGGTAACATTTTTCAAACACTAACACTGTAACAGATAAACTTGATAGTTCTATATCTGTGAAGATGTTGAAATAAATAGAAGAACTGCCAGGTAGAGAGATTAATCATCAGCTGTAGCCTTCTGAATCAAGGCAATTCAATTCAAGATTCAAGTAATATTTTTAGTATTAATATATTTAGTATTAATATTTAACATTATATTTTAATATACTTAGTATTGTATTTTTAGTATTTAACATATTTAGTATTAACATTTTTAGTAAACTCATAATAAGTGCGGACAGATGCATACACTGACTTTGGCTAAGGACTTTCTGAGCTTTATTGTACCTAGAATCTATATTTCATTTCAGTGTCTTTGCAAACTCAATAGGGGGTAAATAACATATGTCATATGAATCTTAAATCACATATGTATACATATATATAGTTTTGTTTATAAAAATGGAAATGCATATTAGTCTATTTAGGGAGAACTCAAAGCAGTGGTATTGCAATCAATATTTTCTTTTTACTTTCAAATAAAACAGCTTTTCTTATTTAATAGAAACTATTATTGTGGTCCAATTTTGTGGAAGATCATAACTGATTCCTTGGAAATGTACCCTTCATCAAATTCTGGTTCTTGAAATTTCACTATGAAAATAAATGTATTTGTTTTAAAGTTCAATCTCTATTCTGAAGTAGTTATTCTGTTGGTAACATTATATATTTACTTAATCAGTACTGTGGAGAGTAACAGATGGAAATTTCAGAAGGGTATCCTTGAGAA
>PVLC010033735.1:0-17248 GCA_004027655.1 Graphiurus murinus | reverse complement strand
CTGAGGCTGGCCGCGAACCTGGATCCTCTGGTCTCAGCCTCCCGAATGCTGGGATTACAAGCGTGCGCCACCACGCCCGGCTCTTTAGTGATTTAGAATTTTCATTATAGAGGTCTTTCACCTCCTTGATTAAATTTATTCCTAAGCATCTTATTCTTTTTGAGGTTATTGTGAATGGACTTGTTTTCTGTATTTCTTTTTCAGTGGATTCGTGATGGTTGTAAAGGGATGCTAATGATTTTTGTAGGTTGATTTTGTATCCTGCTACTTTGTTGAATCTATTTATCATCTCTAGAAGTCTTCTGGTTGAGTTTTTTGGATCTTCTAAGTAAAAGATCATGTCATCCACAAATATAGTTTCAGTTCTTCTTTCCCTACTTGTATTATTTTGATTCCTTTCTCTTATCTTATTGCTGAGCTAGAGTTTTGAGTACTATGTTGAATAGGAGTGGTGACAATAGGTGAACTCATCTTCTTCCTGAGCTTAAGGGAAATTCTGTCAGTTTTTCCCCCTTTATAATGATGCTGGCTTTGGGTTTATTGTATATAGCCTTTAAGATGTCAAAGTAGATTCCTTTTATTCCTAGTTTCCTCAGCATTTTATCATGTTGGATTTTGTCAAATGCTTTTTCTGCATCTATTGAAATAATCATGTGATTTTTGTCCTTAGATCTATTAATGTTGTGGATTACATTTATTGATTTACATATGTTGTACCAGTCTTGCACCCCTGGGATGAAGCCTACTTGGTCATGATAAACTGTTTTCTTGATGTAGTTTTGAATACAAACTTAATATTTTGTTGAGAACTTTTGCATTTAAGTTCCTTAATGATACTGGTCTATAATTTTCTTTTCTCATGGTATCTGTATTTGGTTTGGGGATTAAGGTGAGGCTGGCTTTATAGAATCAGTTTGGTAGTTTCCTTTTTTTTTTTTTTTTTTTTCTATTTCATGGCATAATTTGAGGGACATTGGACTTCATTCTATGAAGGTCTTATAGAATTCAGCCAGGAATCCATCTGGGCCTGGACCTTTCTTTGATGAGAGACTTTTTATTGCTGTTTTGATTTATTTGCTTTCTATTGGTTTGTTTAAGTTTTCTCTGTCCTCTTGGTCAAATTTAGGTAGGTTGCAGGTATCAAAGAATTTCCTGTGGGTGTTTTATTTTATTGCAGTATAAGTTCAAAATAGTTTCTAATGATGCTTTAGATTTCCACATTATCTGTAGTTATATCTCCATTTTTGTCTCTTAGTCTTGAGATTTGAGTCTGTTCTCTCTTTTTGTTAGGTTGGCTAAGGGTTTGTCAATCTTATTTATCCTTTCAAAAAACAACTTTTTGTTTTATTGATTTTCTGGATTTTTTTCTATTTTATTAATTTCAACTCTGATTTTGATTATTTCCTGCCTTTTGTTGGCTTTGGGGTTAGTTTGTTTCTGCTTTTCAAGGGCCTTGCGGTGTAGCATTAGATTATTTATTTCAAGTGTGTTTGTTTTTCTTATGTGGGCACTTAATGCTATAGATTTTTATTTTAACACCACCTTCAGAGTGTCCAATAGATTTTGATATGTTGTGTCTCTATTTTTGTTTGATTCTAAGAATTTTTAAAATTTTCCCCCTATTTCCACTCTGATCCAGTCTTCATTTAGTAATGTAGCATTCAATCTCCAGTATTTGTGTAGTTCCTCTGGATCTTCTTCTTGTTGATCTCTATTTTCCAGTCCATTATGATCTAACAGGATGCAGGTAATCATATTGATTTTTTTAATTAGCTGGTGCTTATTTTGTGGCCTAGAATATGGTCTATTTTGGGGAAGCTTCCATGAATAGCTGAAAAGAATTTGTATTCAGCTGTTGTCAGATCAAATAGGTTTATAGTGTTCTGAAGTATTTTTACTATTTGTGTGTGTGTATGTCTGTGTGTGTGTGTGTGTGTGTGTGTGTGTGTGTGTGTGTGTGTGTGTGTTACTGGGGATTGAGCCCAGGAGCATCCTACCTCAGAGCTACACCCCAGCCCTTTTTTATTTATTTATTTTGAAACAGAGTTTCAATAGGTTCACGAGAGTCTCACTACTTGCTGAGGCTGTCCTGGAACCTGTGATCCTCCTATCTCAGCCTCCCAAGTACTGGGATTACAGGCATGTGCCACCACACCTAGCTTTTACTAATCTTTTGTCTAGACAATAAATCTAATGGTGTGAGAGGTGTGTTGAAGTCTACTAGGATTATTGTATTGGGGTCTATCTGAGTCTTCAAGCCAAGAAGAGTTTGCTTTACATAGGTGGACGCACCAATATTAGGGGTGTAAATATTTAATATCATGTCCTCATTTTGGATGATTACTTTTATCAGTAAGATAAAAGTAGTCTTGTCTCTTTTGGAAAGTTTTGGCTTAAAGTCTGCTGTGTCAAATATGAGGGTAGCCCCCCTGCTTGCCCTCTGTCTCTGTTTGCATGGGAAAGTTTTGTCCATCCTTTCACCTTCAGTTTATGAATCTCTCTCAATATAAGGTGAGTTTCTTGAAACCAGCATATCGTAGGATTATGAGTTTTAATCAATTTGCTAGTCTATGTCTTTTAATTGGGAAGTTGAGACCACTGATGGAGAGGTGATTTTGTTTCCTGTCATTTTGAATCAAGTTTTTTATTTGAGAGGATGTTAATTCTTCTCTGTTTAGTTGTCCATCTGGTAGTATACATTCCTTCTTTGGTTCTGATGTTTATTTTTCATTTCTTCTTTGTGGTTCATTTCTTTGAGTATTTTCTCAAGTGCCAGTTTGGTTGTCATGAATTCTTTTAACTTCTGCTCATCTTGGAAAGTTTTTATTTCTCCATCAATTTTAAAAGATAGATTTTCTGGATATAGCAGTCTTGATTGGAAGTTGTTTTCTCTAAGGGCTTGAAGTGCATCACTCCATGCTCTCCTGGCTTTCATACTTGAGTTAAGAAATGTGAAGTGATTCTTATCCTTTTACCTCTAAATGTCAGCTGGCTTTTTTTCTCTCAAAATTTTTAGAATCCTCTCCTTAGTCTCAATGTTGCACATTTTGATTATAATGTGGTGTGGGGATGATCTTCTTTGGTCTTATCTGATTGGGATTCTGAATGTCTCCTGGATCTGGATGTTTGCATCTTAATCCAGGTTTGGGAAGTTTTCTGATATTATTTCTCTGAAGAGATTCTTAATTCCCTTTGTCTGAGCTTCTATACCTTCTTCAATGTTAATTATTCTTAAGTTTGGTCTTTTAAGATTATCCCAAAGTTCTCGAATGTTCTAATCCTGCTGTGGTGTTGTGGGGTTTTTTTGTTTTGTTTTGTTTTTTGTGTTTTTTTTTCTAAATTTGTGACTATATTTTCAGTTTTGAATATACTATCTTCTTCAGCTGAATTTCTGTTTTCCATATGGTCTAGTTTATTAGTGGTAGTTTCAATGGAATTGTTTATTGACTTTTTTTTTTTTTTTTTGCGGTACTGGGGATTGAACCCAGGGGCATTCTACCTCTGAGCTACACCCCCAGCCCTATTTTTTATTCTTTATTTTAAACAGGGTCTCACTAAGTTGCATAGGGCCTCACTAAGTAGCTGAGGCTGGCCAAGAACCCAGATCCTCCGGTCTCAGCCTCCCAAGTACTGGGCTTACGAGCGTGCACCACCACACCCAGCTTCTCTGTTACTTCTTTATGGACTTCTTTATATCCTGAATGTTTTATTTCCTTCTTGAGATCACTGATCATGTTGAAAATCAAAATTCTGAATTCTCCATCTGGCATCTTCTGCATCTCTGTTTCAGTGAGTTCCATTGTTATGAGACTCTGAGGATTAGTTGTAGTTTCAGAAGACTTTTCCCCCACATTTTCAGGGAACTTAGGGACCTCCTCTAGACTGCCATGTGAACTGGACAGGATTTATTGTCTATTTAGGAAGGTGTTCCATCTTCAATTTGGCTGTTTGTTGATACTGGGAGTGCTGTCTAAAGCACCCTCTCTTTTCAAAGAGTTCCAATTTGTAGGGAGAAGCATGCACTGGGCCGTGTGCGTAGCCTTTGTCCGCCCCGCTGGTTATGACTCTGCTTGGCCAGCACACTAGTTTAGGCTGTGATTGCAGATGTCAGTGATCCAGAAAATGGCTGGGAAAAAATCTGTAACACCACTACAGAGTCAATCCCCATCGGTCTGCCCCTTTGCTATTGGCTGTTCCGTTTATCTAAACAAGTTTTTTCTATGGATCAGAGAAGGTTAGCTGATAAGAAGTTGTTAATTGTTCTCATTTTGCTTATTAAACTCAGAAAGGGAAAATTCTTTTGGCCAGTGTGTGTGTGTGTGTGTGTGTGTGTGTGTGTGTGTGTGCGCGCGTGCGCGCGTTTGTTACTGGGGATTGAACCCAGGGGCATTATATCTCTGAGCTACACCTCCAGCCATATTTTATTTTTTATTTGGAAACAGGGTCTCACTAAGTTGCTTCTAGCCTCACTAAATTGCTGAGACTGGCTTTGAACCTGTGATCTTCTTGTCTCAACCTCCCAAGTACTGGGATTATAGGTGTGCACCATGTTTCAGTTTTCTTACTTGAGACCATCCCCATGTGTCTATTTTGAATAGAAGGACCAAAAGTAGATGCCTGAGAAATGAGAGCCTGCAGATGCAAAAACAGAGGAACAAGAAGGAAAAATTCCCTATAAAACTTGGCTTGTTTGAGAAATCAAGAAGTGGAGTCTTCAGGAGGTGATTAGGTCAGATGAATAGGATCAGTGCCCTTATGAAAGAGGCCCGTGGCAGACAGTTCCTCCCTTCTGCTATGTGAGGATGAAGCATGAAGGCCCCATCTATGAAGCAATCTCCTTTGTTCTAGAGGATATAGAGTCTGTCCTGCCTCCTAGGGATAAGGAAGAAGTTATGGGATCATTCCTTACTTCCTTTACAACATCTCTTACCTCTCCTATTACTGGCTGTCTCTTCCCCACATGTTCATACTCACTACCACTCCAAAAGAAAAAGAAAAAATCCTTCTGCTCTAAAGTTAATAGACTCAAGTCCATGGTCTTCAGAAACACACTGAAATTGTATTTGAAATTGTGTTCATATATACGCATTTTCATAGAAAAAGAACTTATGATTTTCCTCCAAGTCTCAAATAAGCTAGTAACCCAAAAATGGTAATGAACCACTATAGATCTCTCTCAAATGCAAATCTATTTGCACAACTTTCCCAATTAAAATAATTCAACACAAGCCGGGCGTGATGGCGCACGCTTGTAATCCCAGCATTCGGGAGGCTGAGACCGGAGGATCCGGGTTCGCGGCCATCCTCAGCTACCTAGTGAGGCCCTCCGCAACTTAGTGAGACTCGGTTTCAAAATAAAGAATAAAAAATAGGGCTGGGGGTATAGCTCGGAGGTAGAACGCCCCTGAGTTCAGTCCCCAGTACCGAAAAAAAAAAATAAATAAATAAAATAAAATAAAATAATTCAACACTATACCCCATTAGCTTTAAACTATAATCCAAATACTTGATCTGACACCTGCCAACCTTTCTCAAATATTTATGATGTACCCAAGTGTCACTTCTACTACATGGCAGAACCAGAATTCAAACATCTCTCTGAATTCAAAACTCATGTCTTAAGTAACTTACAGAAGGCTTGACTTCTGTTTGTTCGGAAGCATCATCCCCTTAATAGGACCAGTTCTTCAGAAATGACCAAAAGACATTCATCAGCCACTTTCAGGATCAGAAATCAAAGCTTGAACTCTGAAGTGAGGCACCTCCTATCTCCAGGAGGAATCAGCAGGCTGGTTTAGGTTTCTAAATATAGGTTTTTTAAAATGAATTTTCAAGTGTTTTTTGATGAACCCTCAAACTCTATTGAGGGTAATGAACATTTGGCACTTCGAGGGATTAAAAAGGAAATCTTTTTCATAGAACACACACACACACACATGAAATCTTTTTCATAGAACACACACACACACACACACACACACACACACACACACACACGAAATACTGATGAACCAAACATGGTGGCACACACGTGTAATTGCAATACTTGGGAGACTGAGAAAAGAGTATTACAGGTTCCAGGCCAGCCTCAGCAACTTAGTGAGACCTTGTTTCAAAATAAAGTAGAGCTGGGGGTGTAGCTGCAGAGTAAAACATCCCTATGTTCAATCCCAAGTATGACAAAAGAAAAGAAAGAGAAAGAAGGAAGGAAGGAAGGAAGGAAGGAAGGAAGGAAGGAAGGAAGGAAGGAAGGAAGGAAGGAAGGAAGGAAGGAAGGAAGGAAGGAAGGAGAAAGGGAAAGGTAAGGAATGGAGGCTGATGAAATCTAAATAAGATGGTGCTGTGGTTGGATATAAGGCATTTCCCAGAGGCTCATGTGCAGAAGGTTTGGTCTCCGAAGCACCAATGTTCAAGGTTGAGGTTATGGAGAAGTAATTGCATCAAGAGCTCTGACTTCATCAATGGATTAATTCACTGATTGCTGAATGGACTACTAGGAGGTGATGGAACTGTAGGCAGGAGGAAGTAGATCCCTGGGAGCATGCCCTCGAAGGGTATTTCTTGTCCCCAGCCCCTTCTTCTCTGTCTATGAGCTTCCTGGCTGCCATGAACTGATCAGTTTTCCTCTACCAGGCCTCTCTGCCATGATGTTCTGCCTCACCTCAGGCCCAAAGCAATGGAGCATGGACTGAAATCTCTAAAATTACAAGCCAAAAAAAAATCTTTGCTCCTCTAAGTTGTTTCTCTCAGGTATTTGTCAAAGCAACAAAAAGCTGACTAACACAACGGGTCCGGTGCCAATGCTGATTTTGTTGTTGTGATATTATACTATAGTTTTGCAAGAAGTTGCTATTGGGGGCAACTGGAGAACAGATACACAGGATTTCCCTCTACCATATACTTCAACTGCATATGAATCTACAATTATCTAAAAATTTTAAAAAAGAGTTTAATTTAAAAAAAAAAAAAAGAGCTAGGGAGCCGGGCGTGGTGGCTCATGCTTGTAATCCCAGCATTCAGGAGGCTGAGACCAGAGGATCCGGGTTCGCGGCCAGCCTCAGCTACCTAGTGAGGCACTCTGCAACTTAGTGAGACTCGGTTTCAAAATAAAGAATAAAAAATAGGGCTGGGGGTGTAGCTCGGAGGTAGAATGCCCCTGAGTTCAATCCCCAGTACCACAAAAAAAAAAAAAAAAAAAAAAAAAAAAAGAGCTAGGCATATCAGTACATGCCTGCAATCCCAGTACTTGGATGATTGAGACAGCAGGATCATAGGTTCGAGGAAAGTGCAAGATAACTTAGTGAGACTGTGTCTCAAAGTGGTAGAACCCCACCACCATCCCAGGTTCAATCTCCAGTACCAAAAGAATAAAATAAAATAAAAGGGCCATCTCCCAATGCCAACATCCAGAGTAGATCCCAGGGAGTAAGGATGAGAATGGTATTTTTCAAATTCTTCACAAAGCAAAGACAGGAGCCTGTTCTAGCATCACACCTCCGCTGTACTGGGACCTTTCTCTGTGAGATGCCTGCAATAACTGGACACAAAGAGACAAGAGACATAGCCTGGGTGTGAGCTCCTGCCACATGGAAATTTAACTGTCTAGTTTTAGCAGACTCCACTTCAGATGTAAAAGTGGTATGAAGGGAAAGTATATACAGGAACTCCCTGTCTTCTTTCAACAGTAGTGGGTTAGTGGGTTGAATAATGTCCTCAAAAAATTCATACCCATTCAGAATCTCAGATGTTGGCCTTATTTGGAAATAGGGTCTTTGCAGATGTAATTTACTGAGAATCTTGAATGAAATTGTTCTTGATATATTATGGTCCCTAAATCCCTAGTACTCTTATAAGAGTAGAATACACAGAAAAACACAAAAAAGCAGAGGTTATGGTCTAAATATCTGTGTCTCCCCAGAATTCATATGGTGAAATCTAATCTCCAAGGCAATAGATGATGCCAGCTGGGTGTGGTGGCACACACTTATAATTCCAGTACCTGGGAGACTGATACAAAAAGATCACAGGTTTGAGGAAAGACTCAGCAATTTATCAAGGCAACTTAGTGAGACTCTGTCTCAAAATAAAAAATAAAAAGGGCTGGGGTTGTAGCTCAGAGGTAGAACACCCCTGGGTTCCATCCCCAGTACCATAAAAAAAAGAGAGAAAGAGGTGATGCCTTTAGGAGGTGAATGAAGGCAGGTCTCTTTTGAATGAGATTAGTGCCCTTATAACAGAGTCTCAAGGAAGCTTGTTTGCTCCTTCCACCAGCAGCAAGAACTTCTCATCTATGTAGAATGGGCTCTCACCAAGCACCAAATCTGCTGGCATCTTGATCTTCAACTTCCCAGTCTCCAGAACTGAGAGAAAGCAAATTCTTTGCTTATAAATCACCTAGTCTTTTTTTTTCTTTCTTTCTTTTGCAAAATTGGGGATTGAACCCACGGGCATTCTACTGCTGAGCTATACCCCCAGTTCTAGTTTTTATTCTTTACTTTGAAACAGAGTCTCACTAAGTTATGGAAGGCCTCACTAAGTAGCTGAGGCTGGCCAAGAACCTGCGATCCTCCTGTCTCAGCCTTCCAAGTACTGAGATTACAAGTGTGCACCACCACACCTGGCTATAAATTACCCAGTCTTCTAAGTCATAGAAGCCCAAACTGGCTAGACACTGGCCATGTAATGTCAGTGGCAAGAACTAGAGTTATATTGCCAAAAGTCAAAGGACAGCAAGAGCCACTGGAAGCTGGGAGAGGCAAGGAAGGATTCTCCCCTAGAACACTTGGAGGAAGCCCATCATGCCAACACCTCAATTTAGGACAACTGGCCTCCACAACTGTGAGACAGTAAAGTAACTTCTGTTGTTTTAAGCCACCAATTTTTTTGTGTGTGGTACTGGGGATTGAACCGAAGGGTATTCTACCTCCGAGCTACATCCCCAGCCCTATTTTTTATTCTTTATTTTGAAACAGGGTCTCACTAAGTTGCGGAGGGCCTCACTAAGTAGCTGAGACTGGCTGCAAACCCGGATCCTCCAGTCTCAGCCTCCCAAGTACTGGGATTACAAGTGTGCGCCACCATGCCCAGCTCTTAAGCCACCAATTTTAAGGTAATTTGTTGTGGTGGTCCCAGGAAACTAATGCAGCAACTTTCTGTAAATCTAAAATTATTCCAAAACTAAAAGTTTTAATAACAAACCAAGATCTGATAGTTCATCAAAGGGCCAGCCCTGCCAAGAAAAAAGTTAGGAGCAGAATGAGGCCTTAAAGTATGGAAGTGGAGACCAAAGAAGACAGAGGCAGGACTGACTGGCACACAGGTAGACCTTACAAAGAAAGTCTGGAGTGTCACAAAGTCAATCCTGCTGCCAGAAGCAGAGAAACTAGATAATTCAAGCCAGTGGGACTGGAATCCAGGGACAACTAAAAACCAAGGAAGTAGACAAGGCTTTGGTGGCAGGAGATGCTAACATTACATGATACCCATCCCAGGCCAGGCTCTATAGGGTTTACCTGTGATATTTAAGAACTCTAGAGGGCTTCCAAGAATCAGCTTGATGAGGGCTAACTCCTGAATAGCCAGGCACTGCTGGAGGTCAAAGTCACCCTCAGTTGAGAACCACTTATGTGAAGGAAATTTTTAGGGGGGTGCTGGGGAATGAGCCCAGGAGCATTCTACCTTCATACTACACCTCTAGCACTTTTTTTTTTTTTTTTTTTTTTTTTTTTTGCGGTACTGGAGATTGAACTCAGGGGCATTCTACCTCTGAGTTACACCCCCAGCCCTATTTTTTATTCTTTATTTTGAAACCAAGTCTCACTAAGTTGCGGAGTGCCTCACTAGGTAGCTGAGGCTGGCCACGAACCAGGATCCTCTGGTCTCAGCCTCCCAAATGCTGGGATTACAAGCGTGCGCCACCACACCCGGCTTGCTTGTTTTATTTTTAAACAGGGTCTTGCTAAGTTGCTAAGATTGGCCTCAAGTTTGCAATTCTCCTGTCTCAGCCTCCCAGATACTAAGATTATGGGCATGTGCCACCATGCTTGGCTATTTGATACAGGGATCATGGGAGCTGGTTAAGTGGTCTCTAAGGCTGGTGTCTCCAAATCTGATGCTGGATCTTGAGGTCCTCAGGGTAGGTAATCCAGAAGGGAAAAGGAAGGTGGGACCAGAGAGAATCAACTTGAACTCACAAATCTAAGCAAATTCACCAGAAGGACAAACTGAAATCCTTGTCTCTTGTTGCCTCTGGCATTGGTGGCAGGTGTCCTACAGAAGTTAGGGCTCTTAGTCACAGAGCTGAACCTTGTCCAGAAGTCAGAGAAACTGAAAAAGGACCGGAGAAGGTGAAGCATTTGCAGGCCAGTATGATATCTCACATCAACAATGCAAATTAGCTGACAGCAAAAAAGCAGCAATGTGTGTGAGCTACAGCATGTTTACTGCTTCACTTCTACCCCAGCAATCATCGCACAAATCTCTCTTGTGGCCTTAACCAGAACTAGAGGGGAAACTAGAGGGGAAAGGAAATTCTGGGAAATGTCGTTCAGTCTAGTCAACAAAACCACCACAAATCACAAATCACGTTAGTCTCGCTTTAATATTATAAAATCAAAGTGTTCAAAGCTCATCATAGCTTTTATGGTTTGTTGTTGTTGTTGTTTGTTTGTTTGTTTGTTTGTTTTGATGCTGGGAATAGAACTCAAGAGTATTCTACCTCTGAGCTACACCCTTAGCCCTATTTTTTTTTTTGTACTGGGGATTGAACTCAGGGGCATTCTACCTCTGAGCTACATCCCCAGCCCTGTTTTTTATTCTTTATTTTGAAACAGGGTCTCACTAAATTGCAGAGTACCTCACTAGGTAGCTGAGGCTGGCCACGAACCCGGATCCTCCGGTCTCAGCCTCCCAAATGCTGGGATTACAAGTGTGTGCCACCATGCCGAGCTATTTTTTTATTTTGAAACAGAGTCTAAGTTGTGTAGGGCCTCACTAAATTGCTGAGGCTGGCCTCAAACCTGCAATCCTCCTGTCTCAGCCTCCCAAGTACTGGAATTATAGGTGCGCACCACTACACCCAGCTAGAAATATTCTTGTAAATCTACAGGCTACCTTAGCAAACTATATTATTTTCCACCAAAAAAAATAATTTTATTCAGTTTACAATTAAATTATGCTTCATATTTTGTACTGTGGTCACGTATAAATCAAACTTTTAAAATCAATTGAAAATTCCAATGTAACACTTCTGGAATATTAACAATTTGTAGTTACCAAGGCCTGATGTTAATGACAAGAAAGACTAATATCAAAACATAATCCAAGTGAATTAATAATCTGTTCCCACTCACCCTAGCTCTGTCAAGTCTCTGACTTTATCTCTGTCAGAAAGAGAAAGCTGTGAATGGCCCATGCTTGCCTGGTGCATTTTCTATTGATTTTTTCATTCCTTGCTAATCAAGTGTGTCCTCTCTAGGTTTGTAAAATCTAGGTAATTTAGGGTGTTTTAAAGTGTGACAGCTAGGCGTCTCACGATGCCCTGTTAAGAATATTAAAAGATAAAACTGAACCCCTGCAAATACTACACTCACTTTGTCTGCCCCTTTGTTATATTCCCAAGATAATGGGAGGGATTTTCTTTGAGAAACAAATTAGAAGACATTATTATATTAGTTCAGTATAGTCTTTGTGGAGGTGTCACCACCTGAATCAGGCTTGGACTGAGGCATTGTCTGGCTCCCATTACATGGACAGCCATGTTCTGCCTTTAGAGGTCTTGGCCACCCAAGAATGCATTCCCAGAGGAATTTATTCTGAGATCAGCAACATTTTTATGATGTTTTATTATAATGTTTTATTATATTTTATAATGGGGTACTGGGATTTGAACCCGGGGACATTCTACCTCCTAGCTATACCCCCAGAACTTTTTTTTCTTTTAATTCTTAAACCCCTGCTGAAGCTGGGGGTGGTGGTGCACGCTTGTAATTCCAGTACTAGGGAGGCTGAGATAGGAGGATCCAGGTTCATGGCCAGCCTCAGCTACTTAGTGAGTCTCTCCACAACTTAGTAAGACCCTGTTTCAAAATAAAGAATAAGCTGGGTGTGGTGGCACATGCTTGTAATCCCAGCATTTAGGAGACTGAGACTAGAGGATCCAGGTTTGCGGCCAGCCTCCGCTACTTAGTGAGGTCCTCTGCAACTTAGTGAGACCCTGTTTCAAAATAAAGAATAAAAAATAGGGTTGGGGGTACAGCTCGGAGGTAGAATGCCCCTAAGTTCAATCCCCAGTACTGAAAAAAAAAAAAAAAATAGGACTGGGGATGTAGCTTGGAGGAAGAATGCCCCTGGGTTCAATCCACAGTACTGCAAAAAAAAAAAAAAAAAAAAAAGTAAATAAATGTGAGAAAAAAAAAGTTTAAAAAGAAAATGACAACTGAATCACTCAGCAAGAAGAACCTGGGAAGAAAAAAGATCCTGATGAGGTAATAAAACCATATTTTTGCCATTTCTTCAAGAAATGGAGAAAGTTCTTGATGCCTGGCTTCCCTCCAAGAGCTCAAGGAAACTTCAGCTGACCTTTGTACATTCTATATCATACCACAGCCCAGGGTTGATTCTGGCCAGAGAACATCTCAAAAAGCAGTTCCAGTTGGGCGTGGTGGCGCACGCTTGTAATTCCAGTATTTGGGGATCGCAAACAGCCTCAGCTACTTAGGCACTTCGCAATTTAGTGAGATCCTATTCCAAAATAAAGAATAAAAATAAGGCTGGGAGTGTGGCACAGAGGTAGAATGCCCCTGGGTTCAATCCTCAGTACCGCAAAACAAAAAAGCAGTTCCAGCACCAGAGTCCCCTCCATATTGTCAACCTCAAATCCAACATTTTAGCTTTTTTTTTTTCACATCTGAGCAATTGTGTTTTGTTTTTTGTTTTTTTTTACCAGGTCTCCCAGTTTGTTTATTTACTTGTTTATTTCTGATTAACAAGAAAATAAGGACTGGCTTGAGTTCAAATTCAGATATTTGTTTTAATCCCATTCTGGTTACAATATTGAGTTAGTACAGCTCTGTCATGTTCAAATTTATTTACTGGCAAAATAATAATCCTTGATCTTATCTACCTGGGGATATTTCTGTCTTCACATGGGCCTTTCTCTATCCAGCTATGTAGCAACAGCCTCTGTGTTAGTTCCCAGTGATCCTCTTCTCCTGGTATTCAAAGTCTTTGGTAATCCCCATCCCCTTCAGTACAGATGAACCCAATGACTCATTTCTAAAAAATAAAACAAGGCAGAAGCAATAAGATAGCACTTTAGAGATAAGCTCATTAAAAGACTGTGGCCTCCATCCTCGGCACTCTCTCTTGCTCCTCCTAGGTCATTTGGCTTGGAAGAAGTCAGCTGCAGATTTTCCAGGCTGCCCTATGAACTGGGTCAGGTGAGTGAGCTTGGAAGATCAGGCACCCAAACGGAGTCTCGCGATAACTGCAGCGCCCACCAAGAGCTTGACTGCCACCTTGTGAGAGACTGGAAGCCAACCGCACGCTACTCAATGGCTCCCAGATTCCTAGCCCCTAGAAATCCCAAGATAATTAATTATCATTATTTTGAGCCACTACATTTTTGAGTGATATGTTAGGCAGCAATAAATAACTAATGCAAACTACAACTATTAAAACCACAATTTTAAATGAACTGATGCAATTCCTGACATATAGTAAACTCTCTTGTCCAAAGAACAGAAATAGCAGAATAGGTGTCTAATAGTGTTGACTATGTGATAATGGATATAAACCTCATTTTAATAATTCCACCATCAATAAAATAATTGCATTTTAAGTTAATGCACGCCTTGGAATGACTCATCAAAAAAGAAGTATTGTTTAGCATGGTAACTTTTGCATATTTTCATATTCTGTCTGTGAAAATCTTTTTATGATATTAATGCATTAAGAGTTCCTGTATTTGCATAAATGAAACCATCAATCCTCAGTCCAACAGAAAATAAACAGTTTACTGAACTTGAAATTAAATTTGTAGGTCTAAATTTCATTTCAGCGATAATTCCTCTAGAATCAATGCCTGCAACAGCACTTGCTTTAAAGAATGGGGCATGAGTGCCCTCTTGTGATAGACTGGGCATTTAAATTCATGTATTTTTAGTTGCATATGAAATCATTTGAACCAAATCATTTCGCAAACATGAAGTGCCCTCCTTTAGCCAGCCAATTTGTATCCTTTCTTCTTTTTTTTTTTTTTTTTTTTTTTTTTTTTTGCGTACTGGGGATTGAACTCAGGCGTGTTCTACCTCCGAGCTATACCCCCAGCCCTATTTTTTGTTATTTTGAAACTGAGTCTCACTAAGTTGCGGAGGGCCTCACTAGGTAGCTGAGGCTGTCCATGAACCCGGATCCTCCGGTCTCAGCCTCCCGAATGCTGGGATTACAAGCATGCGCCACCACGCCCGGCGTATCCTTTCTTCTAAGTGAGGGAAGAACAACTACCTGGAGAACTTTGTTAATGTTAATAGACAACATGAATACATCGCACTAAAATGCTATCCCTTTGATGGTACTGACAGCGCAAACAAAAGCTTAGTAAAATGTAGGCGCTGTCAACGGATTATCGCTTAGCTGTCTGGCCCCAGCTCTCCATTCCCAATTTGAAACAAACACAGACTCACAGAACAACCAACATCTCAGGACCAAACCAGTACCTGGCTCCCACAGGGTGAGGCATCTCTCTTCCGAGGGTAAATTGCTTGATCCTGAACTACTTGAATCAATAGTACTTGTCTTAAATATATAATTCAATTAAACAATATGCAAAATGGTGATTTATTAAAAAGGGTAACAAAGTGTTGGTAGGCAAATTATAACTAGGTCAGATGCCATAGAATGACTTCCAAAGTCTTAATTGAGGATAAAGAAAAAAAGACTTTTTTTTTCAAAACTGTACATGAACAAGAAATATACATAGAGAATTGAATTCTAAGCTCAAAACTTTCACATCAGCAGATTATTTAAAAATAATTTTTAAGCCGGGCGTGGTGGCGCACGCTTGTAATCCCAGCATTCAGGAGGCTGAGACCGGAGGATCTGGGTTCGCGGCCAGCCTCAGCTACCTAGTGAGGCACTCCGCAACTTAGTGAGACTCGGTTTCAAAATAAAGAATCAAAAATGGGGCTGGGGGTATAGCTCGGAGGTAGAATGCCCCTGAGTTCAATCCCCAGTACCGCAAAAAATAAAAAATAAAAAAATAATTTTTAATAAAAATTTTGTCTAAAAGGCATGGCGGCACATACTTGTAATCCTAGTACTTGGGCAACTAAGACAAAAGGATAACAGGTTCAAGGACAGCCTCAGTAATTTAGCAAGACTGTCAGCAGCCTAGTGAGACCCTATTTCAAAACAAAATTTTAAAAGGGCTGGAGGTGTAACTTGGAGGTAGAATGTCTCTGGGTTCAATTCCCTGTACCATAAAAAAAAAGTATTGTAAAATATTTATTTATATATTTTATACTAAAATGAAATATTTTTATTATCTTTTGAATGATTTTCTACTTTAACTGTTTTATTTTTTTTTTTTAATTCCCTGGCCCTGAAGTGTGTTTTTTCCTTGGCTGTTCATATTTTACATTTATTTAGATAAAAACTTGTGCGGAATGTGTATGTGGCCAGATTCTAAAATGATTTTGGGTGTTTGTGACCTGAAATGCAGGAAGTCTGACTGGTTAAAACTCAAACCTAAGCTGGGCGTGGTGGCGCACGCTTGTAATCCCAGCATTCAGGAGGCTGAGACCAGAGGATCCGGGTTCGCCGCCAGCCTCAGCTACCTAGTGAGGCACTCCGCAACTTAGTGAGACTCGGTTTCAAAATAAAGAATAAAAAATAGGGCTGGGGGTGTAGCTCGGAAGTAGAATGCCCCTGAGTTCAATCCCCAGTACCGCAAAAAAAAAAAAAAAAAAAAAAAACAACCCTCAAACCTAACATCTGGCACTGAAATCTGGGAATATTTGTACGAACTTTTGACTCCTAAAAGTATACTGCCCTTATCTTGCTGACCTTAATATTTGGTATGAAAGTTTTATGCAAACAACTACTGTCTGGCATCCTCACCAAAGAAGGGCATTACACAACCATTTTAAACAAATCCAAATGACTTATCTGCAAGTCTAAGCATAGTTTTTTTTTTTTTTTCCCCTGGTAAAAGACTAACTACAGTATCAGATAAGGAGGCTTCCACCACACTTTTTAAAGTATTTCTTAATTATCTCTGGACAATTATGAGTATAATAACCCTAAATGAATGTAAATAGCTAGTGTTTCCCTACATCATAACACTCATTTTAAAATCTTGAGCACCTACAATGTGTTCCTTCTGTTTTTCCCTTGAATTTACACAGGAGCCTCACTAACAGTCCCATCAGTCAGGAAATTTTCATATATAATTGCCTTTCTTTGAACTTCATGAAAAAGCATAATTGCTAAAGTACCAATCAAAGATTATTTAGCATCTACTTATGTGCCAGGCTCTGTTCTTAGCCAAATGGAGAATAAAACAGATAATTGTGGATCTTAAGTGTGTGTGTGTGTGTGTGTGTGTGTGTTACTGGGGATGGAACTCAGGGGCCTTCTACCTCCAGGTTACACCTCCAGCCCTATTTTGTTTTTTGTTTGTTTGTTTGTTTGTTTGTTTTTTGGAAACAGGGTCTGGGTAAGTTGCTAAGAACCTCACTAAGTAGCTGAGATTGGCTTTGAACCCTTACTCCTCCTGTCTCAGCCTCCCAAGTATTGGGATTACAGGTATGCGCCACCATACCCAGTTATATTTTGTTAATGGAAACATAAAAAACCAACAAACAAAAAAGGAGAGAGGTGGATGGGAAGTGTTGGATCAGAGTTGTGGTTTTAAATAGGGTGACCTGGGTGGTCGTTGTTTTAAATAGGTGGGAAGGTAGTATTTATGTCAGGATCTCTGGGGGTGAAGTGAGACCCTCGCCCCTCCCAAAATGTGGCAGAGGACATACCATTGACAAGACCTACTCTTTTTTTTTTTTTTTTTTTCTTGTGGTACTGGGGATTGAACTCAGGGGCGTTCTACCTCCGAGCTACACCCCCAGCCCTATTTTTGATTCTTTATTTTGAAACCGAGTCTCACTAAGTTGCGGAGTTGCCTCACTAGGTAGCTGAGGCTGGCGGCGAACCCGGATCCTCCGGTCTCAGCCTCCCGGAGGCTGGGATTACA
>PVLC010033734.1:0-17467 GCA_004027655.1 Graphiurus murinus | reverse complement strand
TTGGAAGCCTACTCTGAGATTTCATTATATAGTGGCAGATGATAGAGTAGCAAAGACCCTTGCTCTTCCTATTGAGTTTAAATGGATGAAATAATATACTGGAAAAAATAACAGTGATTCCTTTGTCAGCAAATATTACTGGGAGAGGCATGGAAAATATTTCTGAAGTCAAGAAGAAGCAAGTGTGAGAACAAATAATTCATCGTGGGAGGTTTGCTACATAGTACAAGGTGTCTCCATCATATCTGAGTTTACGGTATTTGCTCAATTCTGTTTCAATGATTAATACAATAAACTTCTTTATGAGCCATCAAAAGAAAAACATTCCAGAATACCAGACACTCAACAGTAAATTCTTTACTAAAAACAATTTATGATAAAACTGAAAGCTTACCCATGGATGGAATAGCTATGTTAGAATAAAAAAGATTCCAGAATAAAGTCACATAGAGCCTCATATTATCATACTATTTTTATTCCATTTATTGCAAGTTTTAGCAGCAATGAAACTGAAGCCAGAAATCCCAAAATGTGGCTAATTTTATAAAAATAGATCTTTATTAGAGTTGAATAATGCTTTGTAATAAGATAGGGAATGACCATGAAAGTCTTTTTCTTTGCTACAAAATGTTTGATGGCTTTGTTTCATTATTTTGTTTGGCAGTAACTGAAGATGTTATGCATTTTTTTTCTTTTGCAAAAACATGTTTTCCAAATTTGTTGCTTTTTTTCTGATAAGCTTATTGCCTATTGTTTTCCCAATAGTTATTTAAGGTACAGACACAAAAACTTAATTATCTTCTTGTAAAATAAAGATAATTTAAAATGAATAAGAAGAGGACTCCTTTTTGAAAGAAGTAGACTATTTTGAAAATTAACATTAAAAAAGTTTCCATCATTATAACTTTGCAAAATTTTTTTTTTGCAGTACTGGGGATGGAACCCAGCGACATTCTACCTCTGAGCTACATCCTCAGCCCTATTTTTTATTCTTTATTTTATTTTATTTTTTGCGGTACTGGGGGGTTGAACTCAGGGGCATTCTATCTCCGAGCTATACACCCAGCCCTATTTTTTTTTTTATTCTTTATTTTGAAACCGAGTCTCACTAAGTTGCGGAGTGCCTCACTAGGTAGCTGAGGCTGGCCGCGAACCCGGATCCTCCGGTCTCAGCCTCCTGAATGCTGGGATTACAAGCGTGCGCCACCACGCCCGGCTTTTATTCTTTATTTTGAAACAGGGTCTCACTAAGTTGGCGGAGGGCCTCACTAAGCAGCTGAGACTGGCCGCGAACCTAGATCCTCCAGTCTCAGCCTCCCAAATGCTGGGATTACAAGCATGCGCCACCACATTTGGTTTCATATATAATTCTTCTTAGAAACTATTGTGTTTAAAATATTTTCAAATGATTTAGTTCTAACAGGGCTTGAGCAAAGTTAATATATTCTCAAAAGGCGGAGTCAGTGAATTAATATATTGGGATGGAAAGTTATGGACTCATTTTAACAAAACATTTGCATAGTGAGTAGATGGCATTGAACAATGAGTGTCATGTCTAGTAAACCAGCCAAAGACCACTAACATCAGTATCTGCATCCTCTTGTGACAACTATGCAAACTAAGGATGCCTGTACACTAGCCCACAGCTGAATCTTCCAACATTTTTTTGTATCAACAATTAAAGATGTTTTGTAAAAATAGACTATTTGATTATATTGTTTTTAGAAAAATATTAAAGTTTGAGGGAATAAAACATAAGAACAAATACTGTTTTCTGTTTCTCTTTTTTACATTTTAGCTTGTTCTAATATGTATATATATATATATATATATATATATATATATATATATATATATAATAGTACTTGTATAAGACCAATACATAAACTTGCATGTTAGGGCTGTGTGCTTTATTTTTTCTCAACTGAGGTACATCATTGAAAATGGTGGTAACAGAGCCAAAATGAGGTGAATTGATGAGGACATCTCAGACAAGCTACCTCAGGCCTTCTATTCCCTGTGTGTGGTCTTCTCACATCTTCTTAATGTATGGGTATTTGCATGACTCTGTGAAGGGGGTTGCATTAAACATATTTTCATTGGAGTATTAGCTGCAGGACTCACTTCTTTGTTTTGTTATATCTGATGTAGAAACTTAAACAGATACACCAATCTCCATGTGAAAAGCTCTTGGTGATCAGATAAAATGGTCTGTCCATGATTTTGCCCCCTCAAAGAGCTGTATATGTCCCCCCAGTCTTTGAGGTTTCCATACACATTTTCTTGTATGCTGTCATGGAGATTCACCCCTAGAACAAGTGGCAGGATGGTGTGAGGGTGATGACGGGACTTCAGAGCTGGGCTGTGTGAGGCTGAGCTACTTTCCCTCTCTGTGCCTCACTTTTCTTCCGCGAGAATCCAGAGTAAATGAGGACCACGAGTAGCACCTCTGCACCTCTCTCATGAGCTTCTTGTGACCAGGAACGGAGAGAATTCAGGCAAGTGGCTGCCAAGTAGAAACTGTGCTAACCTTTAGTTGAATGGTGAACACTGAGTGTTGGAAGAAGGAATTATTTTCTGAAAACCTTATTTCCACTTCTGAGATGAGAAGAGGTCGACACAATTTTAGAAAATCATCAATAAAAGGCACTTAATACAACAGCAATCTCGCAATGTTTCTTTGTGTTTCCTTCCCGGATTCTTTTACATACTTCTAACACTAGGTGGCAGTGTTTGCACAGGAGGAGGAAAATCCAGGAGGCCCTCTCCTGGCGCCTTCCTCTTGCCTGTTTTTTAAC
This sequence comes from Graphiurus murinus, assembly GCA_004027655.1. Classification (NCBI taxonomy): domain Eukaryota; kingdom Metazoa; phylum Chordata; class Mammalia; order Rodentia; family Gliridae; genus Graphiurus; species Graphiurus murinus. The sequence goes on along the minus strand of PVLC010033734.1, from coordinate 14,669 downwards.
TTTTTAGTTAGCTTTTGCATCGCCAATGAGCCCAATATTAGAATTCTAGGGACACCCCGCTGCCTAGTTCTGCAAGACCCTGGCTGAAGAATTAACGAGACAGTTAAATGGTCGCTGCCTCTAAAGCTGCAAATCCGGCCTGTGGCCACGTGGAGAAGCGTGTCCTTATTGTCTCTGAGGCTCCTGCACTGAGCCTGGGGCTGTTTCTCTGCGCAGGAGGAGTGGATTTAGGCAGCTTTAGCTCGCTAAGTAGTGGCCCCAAGCGTCTGGGAATTTTCCAAAGTGAGCTGCTTGCTTTGATGGAAGCCGTTATGTTTCAGGAACCTCAGTGTCTCCCTGGCTAGTGAGCCCATGCTCCTGCAGTGGCACATACATACCTGTCATTTCTTTCTGGCTTGTTCTCTGGGACAAGCAAGTATTTGCCAGGATAACTTGTTTTTTACTTTAAAGAAACTACATTCTTAAAAAATTTTAGAATTTTTTTTTGACTTGGGGTTTCTCTGACAAAGATAAGGGTACACTGCTGGAATTACCTTTGGTTAAAATGAGAAATTCAGTGGCCTCCATGGGCAAAGGCGAGGGACCACTGCTGAGGCGAGAGCAGAAATCTCCCATCAGGCAGATCAACCCTTTGGTGGATTTGAACATGAGAGAGGGAGGGAGGGAGGGAGGGAGAGAGAGAGAGAGAGAGAGGCAAGTATGTCCCAATTATATCTATATACTGATGCACACACATATATGCCCAATTATATGTATGTGTGTGTTATATCACACACACACACATGTCTTCCCTTATGCATGAGGAAAATGTTCCAAGACCTCCAGTGGATATCTGAACTTGTGAATAATACTTAATTCTATATATAAGCACTGTGGTACCCTGATAGTCAATATGGTTACCAAGATGGCTACCAAGTGATAAAAGGCAGGTAACATATACTGTGTGGATATGCTGAACAAAGAAATGATTCACATCTCCGGTCAGAGCAGGACAACATGAGATTTCATTACATCAAGCAGAACAACTTAAAAGTTATAATTCTCACCTTTTCCGTTTAGCATTTTTGGACAATTATTGATCATGGTACCCGAAACCATGAAAGTCTATCACACACACAGAGTTTTGTTTATTCAATCTGTAAATACTTACTGAGTACCTATGATGTCTATGCTTTGAGCTCGATAATGCAGATGATCAGGTGAAGCTGTTCCTGTTACGGGGTGTGTGTTAAAGTGAGGAAGACCCGCACATGTGTCAGACCAGTAAGTGCTGTGAAGTACAGAGTATAAAGGGACAGAGGGTTAGCAGCAAGGGGGGTTCTGTTCCAGACAGGAATTTGCATGGAGGGATTCTTGAGTATGATGATGTCTGAGTAGAATCAAGGGAGTGACACGTGCACGTTACTAGGGGAAGAATGTGCCAGGTGAGCACACATGCTCCAGGGACATCTGGGACATTTGGGGGAGTGGGGGAGGTGTAGACAGCAAGATGGGAGGGCCTGATGCAGATTGACAGGCTGAAGCTTAGGGGAATTTGTCACCATCTTTAAGAGAGAATATAAATTTAGATTAAAAATGAACATTATTTTATAAGAAAATCCCAAGAAATTACAAAATTAAAAATACTGACAAGGAGCTGGTATGGTGCCACACACCTGTAATCCTCAGTACTTAGGAGACTGAGACAGGTATCACACAGGTTGGAGGCCAGCAGCATGCTGTAACTTAGGCACTATTTTTTTTTTTTCAGTACTGGGGATTGAACTCAGGGGCATTCTACCTCGGAGCTATACCCCCAGCCCTATTTTTTATTCTTTATTTTGAATCTGAGTCTCACTAAGTTGCGGAGTGTCTCACTAGGTAGCTGAGGCTGGCCGAGAACCCGGATCCTCCGGTCTCAGCCAGCCGGAATGTTGGGATTACAAGTGTGCGCCACCACACCCGGCTTACTTAGGCACTATTTAAAAACAAAAAATTTAAAAAGCTGGAGATGCAGCTTAAGTGGTAGAATGCCCCCTGGGTTTGGATCTCAAGTACCACAAAATCATTCAGCCAATCAATCAATCAATCAATCAATATGCTGACAAATTTTGCAAGCATTGAAATCCAGTAAGGACTTTTTATTTATTATTTGCCTGACACATCTCTAGAAAAACTTTTTTCCTATAGTTTGGGCTACTTTTTGCTTCTTTTTAAGTCTCTAATAGCGTAATAAATTTTTAAACGGATAATAATTTGACCTTGTTTAATGGGGTTGAACAACATGTTGACAGTTTATACATTTCTTTTAGCTTCACATTTTTTGGTTATGCCATGAACATTTCCAAGAATCTCAATATGGGAAAACCCTCCTTAAAATTTCCTTCATTTAGAAGCTGAAAGATTTGGAAGAATTTTCCACTGACTAGCTTCTGATTTTGTTCACTTAAAGCCTTGTTTTTTTTGTTGTTGTTGTTTTGTTTTGTTTTTTCCTACTGCTGGATACTTCTTTTTTTTTTTTTAGGCTGATTTATGTATTTTTATTTAAGTGATGTCTTAGTCCATTTTCTGCTGCTAAATGAGTACCACAGACTGGGTGACATACCCAGAAGAGTTATTTAGCTCCTGGTTTCATGGCGTGGGCTTCTGATGGCAGCCAGACCAAGCTTGTCTGCGAGCCTGCTTCTGTAACATCATCACTCCTGTGAGGCAGGACCCATGGGACCCAGTCACCTCCCGGAAGTCCCACCTCCATACTGCTACTTTGGGTACCACGTTTCTAACAGGTGAACTTTGGGGGACACAATTACACATACCAAGCGAACACTGAATTTTTTTACTTCTAAGGCTGCCTGCCAAGCTCCTATCTCATTCGACTTTGGCCCTCTGGTCTTCACAGGATGATGTTGCAGAGTGGGGCAGCTGGGAGGAGGACAGGCATTTCCTGCAAGCCATTCCTGCACCAAGACAGCTAACAACACACAGGAGTCACTGCAAAGGCGCATAACTATAACTCATACGAATGGCATATCCTTAAATTGACTTTCTATTAGCCAAGTCCCCCAAAACATCCATGGCCACTGCACTGAGGTCTTAAGTGACTGTGGTTAAAATCTTTATCTTTTGCATATTATTAAATCTTATGACCATGTCAACATGTTGCTTTCCAAAAGGGGGTCTGAACCCTAAGCTTCATTTACTCCATGGTAATTCACCTGTGCCAGAACAGGAAGCTCTTGCTGCCCTAATATGAGGTCACTGAAGCATAGGGGTCCAAGAGCATAGAATTTGTTTGGGAGACTGATATATCCCACACTCCAAACTGTCCCAGCAGGCCATGGAGAGGGATTTCCCATTACCTAGTTGTGCTTCACCAGCAGGGGCCCGTTGAACCACCATGTTAAGCAGCATGTTAAGCTTAGGGATGTGACTTTACCGGAAGGACAGTGGTGGTGGATGAAGGAGAGGTGGAGGTAGGTAATTTCACTGGTAAGTTAGTAGTCATTTTAACACTGTGTTAATTCTATGTACAAAGTATGCAGACTCCAGAAGAATTTCTTCCTTGCAGTGGCCTATTTTAGGGATATCACTGCTGCCTCTTCTCTAGGTAGGACTTCCTCGATTGGAAATGTAGAGAAGTGTTCTTCGATGGAAGGTTCCATCCTGTAATTGCCTATGATCCTTTGTCTACCAGCATGACACTCTGACCACATCGAAGCTGACTGTTTTTCTTTGCAGTTATAGTTATTTGCATGATCTCTTTGCATGAAGAGAAGCAATCTAGCAGTCAGCTTTATAGTGCAGGGTTTGGTACCAAATTATCACATTCAGTTTCTCACTTCTGGGCAAGTTAATCTCTCTATGTCCCAGTTTCCTCCTCTGTAAAATGAGGATATAACAGTATACAGATCGTGCAATGGTTATGAGCATTAACTAAATTAATTCTTGGTGTAGGACAGTGCTTGGCACAAAGCATTCAGTCTATGCTAACTGCATTATTTTAAATTTTTAATTGACAATAATTGTATATACTTACAAAGTATAATGTAGTATTTCAATGTATGTTTGCAATGTGGAATGGTTAAATTAGGCTAGTTAAATCCATCACCTTATGGGCATCATTTTTATGATCAAAACTGCTAAAAAATACTGTTGGCAATTTTGAAATGTACAATGCATTGTTATTATAAAGTCACCACTCTGTGCAAATAGATCACTAAAGCTTATTCCTCTTGTCTAACTGAAATGTTGTACCCTTCGATTATCATTTCTCTTTCCCTGTTCACTCTGGTCCTCTCATTTCTGCTAACCATCAACCAGCTACTGTCTTGATCTCTCCTTGCTACTTCTCAGCCTCTTCCTTTGTGAAAGAGAATTGTTTGGGGTTCACAGTGCTCATTCTGAAGTGTGTTAGAACCCATCAGGCTGGGACTCGTCACCAGGCATCATGAGGTCCATGGTCTCAACTCAGTCATATTTTTCAAAACTATCAGAGCAGAAACCCTCTTAACCCCAAGTAGGATTATAGAAAATGTGGCTGCTTGTGTTGAATCATAGACAGGGGCCCAGGAGCCCAGCTGCTTTTCTTACTACTTCTCTCTTCTTGGGTCCTAAGAACCCTCCAAAACTTTATTGTTTCATAGAACTCAGTATGAAAACCCCTAAAAATCAGCAAATTCTCTTTCCTAATCTTCCAAAGAAAAGGTGAATATTTGTCTAAATCTAGCCAGGCCACTCTGTTGTCTTAACAGAGCCAGTGTTACTGAGGGGAACTGATCTAACCATAAATCTACAGAGTTGGATTTGATGTTGGCTTCAATTTTGTCTGCCAACCAAACCTCTAACTAAAATTAAAGTTGAAATGTATAGTTTTGAGATGGACAATGGCAGGAAAATTGAGGGCGGGTTGTTTTCATTTTAGATTTAACTAACATTTGTTGGGTACCTGGACACTGTGCCACAAACCTACATTATTAACCTGTAAAGTGAGTATTTCTATTTTGAGAGGACTAAAGTGAGGCACAGAGAGGTTAAAAGCCTTGCTCCAAGTAGAATCATAATGAGTTGTAAACATTTCTAAAGTTGTGATAACTGCCTCCGACTACAATATAGAAATGCTAGCAACTTGCATTTATGCGAAGTTCTGTTCTTTATTTGTTGACTTTCTGTCAGTATAACAAAATATCTGAGCTACTTAGCTAATAAAGAGAAGAGAAAAGGTTTATTGTGGCTTCTGGTTTCAGGGGTTCTAGTCCATGACCAGGCAGACCCACTGCTTCTGGCCCCTGGCGGGGGTATCTGATGGCAATGAGCGGGAGCAGGGAGTAGAGCAGACTGCGCACCTATGGCCAGGAGGCAAAAGAGAGAGAGGAGGGGGCTGGGATTACAGGATCCCCTTCAAGGGCACACCCCCAATGACCAAATGGCCTCCTCTTGTGCCCCGCCTCTTACAGTCACCACCACCTTCCAATAGTGTCACCCTGGGGGCCAAGGCTTAACACATGGCTTTTGGAGGGACAGCTGATATCCAAAGTATAGCAATATGCAAAATGCCTCTACTGTGAAAAACTGTGCACTTTGGTACTCAAATATAATTCTTTTTTGGCCAAATACACATTCTCAAACTCGGCTTTTACAGATGACAAGATCTAGTCTCTGAAGAGTAGTCAAGGACTAGTATCTTTTATTAAGAAACATAGCTGATACAAATGAGTTCATCTGCTGCAAACCATCCTTCGCCCATGACCACCCTAGGGGGAGGTAGCCTCTCTCTGGATTATCCAATCCAGGCCAGTTTCCTGATTAAAAAACAAAACAAAACAAGCAAACAACAACAACAACAACAAAAAACCAGTGATAGACCCCACAATCAGAATTTTCTTTGCACTGACTTGGCTTTGTTTGCTCCGTGGAGCCCAGCCCTCTGATCTTAAGCATCTTTCAGCAGCCATTTTTGCCTGGCTTGGCCAACTGGCAGGAGGGCCCAGCTGTGTGCACCCCTCTGTTACAAGAGGAAAATGGCCCTTAACCCAAGAGAGGTGCAGTGAGGGAGGCCAGAATTTTGAATACATTCAATGTCTTGCTTAAATCTACTTCTTCCTCTAGCCCTATAGTGGTTAGAGAAAAAGCAAGGCATGATGATATCTGGGCTCCAACACTGCTTTGAAAACACTGACCTTGGGAGGGGCACTTTTTTACCTCTCTGGGCCTTGGGTTTCTAATCAAATGAGACACAGCTGCTTTTTCTAGCCCTCAGCCTGAAGTGAGCTTGTCTTACCAGCAGGGGGCAGGCAAATACAACCTCTGAGGTGTTCGTAGGTCTTTCACACAGGAGTAAATAAAAGTTTTAGTAGAAATACATTTTTAAATTTTTTCAAAAAAGTTAAAATGCGAGGCTTCTGATAGGGCCTCTGAGTACTCTCAACTCCAGGTTACATTCTTCACATTGCTTGGGTTCTCTTGCTTGTATTGCATGCCCTAGTAGTGTCTAGCATTTATTGAATGCTTACTGTGTGCAAGGCACTGTGCTTTGCTGGCTACCTTTAATACCTACAACTGACTCTGCATACTGAGTGTTACCCAAGTTTTACCCAGAGGGACCCTGAAGCTCAGAGATGTTAAACAACTCACCTGATGGCTCCCAACTGACAATTGACAAAACTAGAATTTGAATATAGATCCCCACCCCCTTTCATAGGTCTTGCACAGGTCACACACCATCACTGTAATCACAGAAAGCTGCTGTCATGGAGACATTTCTCTTGGTGAGTGATTACAATTTCATGAAATAATATAAATCTTGATTAATTAAATCATGAAACTATTTCAGGAATATCTGATTCATCAGTTCTATCTCTTGTCATCCTCCAGAGCGTGGAGGCCCACGTGGCCTTCCTCCTCCGGGTTCTTTCCTGCTTTTTGTTGGTAGCTGATAGCTCCAAATGGCCCCACCTGGGCTTTACTTTTCTCCATTTGCCCTTTCTCCATCTCACCATGGCTAGGGCTTTGCATGGGTAATGCTATGTCTGGCCATGTCAATCATGTATATTTACTAATGACATCTTTTCTTTGAAATCTTCTGATTTACTACTCATCAATTACTTCTCATTTTTAACATCAAACTCAAAATGTCATTTCCAAAATTCTTTCCCTGAATATCAGCACCCAACCCTAATGATAACTTTGCTTAACTTCTATTTTCTATCTTATTAATTTTATTACCTTGAATATTGCTCCTTAGATTTCCTGTTTCATGTGATTGCTGTATACTTACTGGACTACAGGTTCCTTGGAATCACTAGCATTTGATTTCTCTTGGTACTGAGTATTAATAATAATACATACTCACTGACCTGGATTCCATTTCTGATCTTCCTTTATGAGGCAGGGATATTATTAATTGCATCATTTCACAGTTCTCAGTGGATCATCAAATATTAAGTGTCCCTTAGGTGTTGTTTGTGAATACCTATAATGTTTCAAATTCTGTGCTTGGTGCTTTAATGCATGGTCTTATATCATTTGACCAAAAACCCAGCGGAGAAGACACCATTATTACCACTCCCAGTTAACAAAATAAAATATCTAATAGCCAATAGTCTTTTCCAAAAGCATAGTGCTGACCAGGGTGGATTTAAATTCAGGCAATTCGACTCCAGAACTCTTGCCTTTAACCACTACTCTATTCCAATTGTAAAAATTTGGATTTAGACTAGCCCCCTAGCCCTCATGGAAGCAAGGTAGCAAATTTGGAAGCAGGCTTTGTTTGCTAAGCATGGGTTCCTGGGGATGTGTCCTTGGGGATAATATAAAGTTCCTCTTCCCCTTACTCTCTTGCTTCTGGCTTCCATGATATGAGGAACAGAGCTTGTGTTCTTCTGTCTCTCTCTCTCTCTCCCCCCCCCCTCTCTCTTTCTGTCTCTCTCTCTACTTCCTGATGACATGTCCTGAGCTTCAGACCCTGGCCTCACCTGAACTGGACCCACAATGTCCAGAAAACTGTGAGCAAATTAATCTTCCTTCCTCTAAGTTGTATGGTCAGGACTTAGGGATTGTAGCTGTGAGAATGCTGAGCAAGACACCACCTTATGTCCAGACTTTGGTACAGTTTGGTCTTAAGGTTTCAGAGCTGGGGAATAGGGGTGGTGACAGGAGTAACAATAGTTAGAGTAATGAAAGTGGAACTAGGTAACTGGGGAAGTCTTATTCCACAGTGTGACTCTATCTGAAATCTTGAATGTCTTGAATAAATTCTTCTAAATTTTGTGTAGTGATGGAGACTCAAGTTCATACTGCAACCCTGGGAAGAGGCAAAATAGCTCAAGAATGATGCAAAACTCATTGTAAGAATGCTGGTTTTATCTAGACCTCTAAAAGGATTGGGTCCCTCAGCTAAAGTCTGAAGAAAAGCTAGTATTTCTGGTCACTAGTCTCTAAAATGTAAACAGAACAGAAGCAAACAGTACATATCACTTTAAAGTGACTCACCTGGAAGACATCGTGTCTGTGTCACACAAAGGTGAGTTTCTGACTGAAAATCAGTAGGCTTCTGGGATCTGCTGAAGCCCTGTCTCATCCTGTCCCAGCTGCATACTCACTGTGATGACAACTCTTGGTGCTTTCCTACTTTGTCACTTTTTTTCTTTTTAATCTGTCATGGTTGCTTTAGAGGTTTAGAGTAGCAATCCCACTATTCAAAATGGCCTCATTGTTTATTGATTAGTACCAGTGTTAATACTGAAATTATTGAATTATCCTGGCCCAAGTAATCATCATCAAAACAGCTGATAATTATAAACAATCTAAGTAAGTGCCAATTAACTATTGGATAGGGGCAGTCCAAGCAAGACAGCTCTACTGTCTTTCTGATTATTAGCAGACAAAGGAGAGGTGGCAAAGTTGGCTCTTGGCTGGGCTTCAGGAAGTAGGATGCTCTGGGATTGGCTGTTGCCATTGGCAACAGTGGTGGTGTGTTCAGGAAAGTATTGGGGGTGAATAGATTATATGGGGCATTCAAAGAACAGAAGCTCAGGGACCCAAACTTGGCTGATTATTGGAGTTATCTCATGAATTAAAAAGTACATATCCTAGGCTCTACCTAAGATGGATTGAAACTTTAGTCATGGGGGATTAGAAGCTGCATTAATAAAAAAAAAAATTCCCCAGGTGATCTTTATAATCATTTTGAAGCATCATTTGCTTGAATAAACATTTCATAATTGTTCTTTTCTTTTGAGACTTTCCCCTTTCATTTCTAGGTTGAGAGTCAGAACTGTTTCCTTGGTTACAAAGGTCAATTATCTAAGCAAAGGGGTAAGTGGATAGAGCATTCAGAAGGATTTATACCACTGCGTATGTGTGTGTTTGTAGTGCACTTGAAACATGAGTTTAAATCTATTATTAAGTCCAAGGAAAATATGGTATTTAAGCTTTGGTTTCATTACACATTAATTATAAAATGATAATGATTATAATAAAATGGTCTTAGCCAGAGCTCATATCAGTGGTAGCAATTTTGCATAATTGGTAAGTCCAGCTCCCCCCTTTTTTGTGGTACTAGGGATTGAACCCAGGATTCTACCTCTGAGCTACTCCCTCAGCCCTATTTTTTATTCTTTATTTTGAAACAGGGTCTCACTAAGTTGCGGAATGCCTCACTAAGTAGCTAAGGCTGGCCAAGAACCCGGATCCTCCAGTCTCAGCCTCCCAAGTACTGGAATTACAAGCATGTGCCACCATGTGCCACCACTCCCTGCTTCCATGGCACTTTTGCCTAATCTCTAGTCTTTTTCTTTTTCTTTTTTTCTTCTAGGTTAAGAGAGTTTCATTTATTGTCTTCTAAACTTTTCATCTCTCATAGACTTTTCAACAATAGAAAAAGATCAGTACAATCCTCATGACAACAACTACCTTTTCCATGGATTTTCTGTTATAGGCCAGTGAGTTTTGGGTCCAAAACTTGGCCAACAGGAGACAGTCTATCCTCAAATCAGAATTGTGTCTGAAAGTTTGCTTGAGAATGACCTCACTAAACTCTGAGAAGTGAAACTCTTCCCACAGAAAAATCAATCATATCTGCCAAAGGAATATGTCGCTGGTTATAATACAATTTCTTTCTTTTTTTGGTATTAGGGATTGAATCCAGCAGTGTTCTACTTTTGACCTATACTTCCAGCCCAATTTCATTTTTCATTTTGAAGCAGGGTCTCACTAAGTTACTGAAGCTGGTCTTGAACCTGCAATCCTCCTGTTTCAGCCTCTCAAGTACTGGGATTACAGGTGTGCACCACCACACCCGGCTATAATGCTATTTTTAAATTAAATAATGAAGAATATTCTTAATTGTTTGAAAGAGATAAAAACAAATATGGTGACTAGGCAGCTATTATGATGCAGAGAAACCAGTGTTAGAGATTCTGATCACCTTAAAAACATATTCAAAACAAATGGAAAAAACTTCTAAGCTGCATTTACCACTCAGGTATCTCTATATTAAATAATGGAGAGGAAAGGAGATTTTTAATTTAAAAAGTTAAGAAATCATAATTTAAAAAGTTAAAAAATCACAATAGGAAGTATATGTTTACTATAAAAGACCACATAATAAAGCACTTAATAAGTATTGCTTGGGAAACAAGACTTTTTCAAAGGCAGACACTTGGAAATAATATAATAATGAATTACCATATAACATATCAATATATGATAATGGGAAAAATAATGTAACAATAATAAATGGAAATAATAAGATGTTCAGTGAATGAAAATGTTGAAAAGTTTGCTGCAAAATATTCATTACGCAAAGACACTGAGATCCATGTAGCCAATTATGTTTTGTAATGTATACTTGAGAGTATCATTTAGGATAGGGGTTCTCAATGTTTTAAATGCATAAAACTTCATTTGTCTTTTTAATATTTCCCCACATAATAGTATTTGTACTTTCATCATATAATAACAGTGGGAATGCATAATTAAAAGGCCATAATGAATTTAATAGCACTTTAAATAATTGATATTTCATAAATCATAGCAGCACATATACATTATGTAAGATCAAGAACAGTAATAGCTATATGTGCAAGGCAAATGTCTTTATACAATCTACAGGCAATGTTTGAAGATAAATGCTTTGAAAGTCTGGATTCTTACATTACTCCTTGCATTGACTCCCAGATCTCTAGGGGACCCATGGTCCACATGTTGGAGAATCACTATAGAGTGAAAAGAAGAGAAGTAGATGATTTATTAATCTATTCTAGAGATGAGCCATCAATATCTTCTTGGCTGAAATCGATCCTCTCCTACCATGCCTGTGACCAGCATCAGATACATCTAGCTGATGAAGCCCATCCTTTGCCTTGGCTCCCTGGTCATGTGTGTCTCAACAGTATGATGTGAGGCTAAAGGAAAAGGACCAGGGGAGGCCAGCCTGTTTCTAGAGTCAGATTAGAATTGGGGATAATTGAGCTGGGCGTGGTGGTGCACACTTGTAATCCTAGTATTCCGGAGGAGGCTGAGACCAGAGGATCCGGGTTCGGGGCCAGCCTCAGCTACCTAGTGAGGCACTCCACAACTTAGTGAGACTCGGTTTCAAAATAAAGAATAAAAAATAGGGCTAGGGGTATAGCTCGGAGGTAGAATGCTCCTGAGTTCAATCCCCAGTACTGCAAAAAAAAAAAAAAAAAAAGAATTGGGGATAATTATTTTGCCTCCTTTTTTATTTATAACATAAAGTCTCCAATACTCTTGTTATTGTACCCGAGTCCACAGGGCACTGAAAGACTGAAGTTAATATGAAGGAGCTTTGCTGGAAGGTATTAATTAAATTGCTAGAGAAAATGGTCCAATTATGGGTAAGGAAATGGACGCGATGTTAACTTGTGTTTTTTTCCTGTTTCTATAAATTAATGACAAGAGGTCTGGAACATACAGTTTTCTTACATGCATTTTATTCTCTTACAAGTAGCTAGAAATAAAGACACCCAGTCTGTAAGAGGATGTTTGGAATAGTGAGACTGAAGTAACTATTCTTGTTGTTTCCCCCCTCCTGTGGCTAGCCTGACCTCTAATTCATGCTATAGATTCTGACTGAGCACCCCAGAGTCTTACAATACCCAATATTCAGTGGTGGGTAAAGGTTCTTTGGAAGTTGCTTAGATGGATATATAATAACTCTTCATACATTCAAAATACTGTTTATTCCTTGAAATCACAAGAGAGGAACACCAATCATGGCAATATTAAGTACTATAATGAACCACAGGGTAGCAGATGGGCCCTGGGGTAAATAGTTTCTGTAGTATTGATTTACTTATTTGATTTCCTTGTAAAACGTCCATGACCTGAAAGTTGCTGTGGAATACAAATGCAGATTTTCAATTCAAGTCAAGCATTACATTCCTTCTTTAAAAGAAGCTGAGTGTTCTCCGGAAAGCCTAAGGTAGCCTAGTTAGTGTCTCAGGCCCTGGAAATCAGTGTTTTGAAGTTTAATCGGGTTTGTGAGGGTGAATCCTCTACAGAGAGTGCCACAACTTCTCTCAACACACTAGCAAATGTGATTTCATTTCTAGAAACTTCTAGCTGGAGCTCAATATCTGGATGGCATTCTGTTGTACACTATCATGACATAAGGATATTAAGATACAATTCTTGTCCTCAAAGAAATACACAGTATTGACAATAACCATACAATGTCTTACAGTTCACAGAGAATATACAAACATATGAAGTGAAAATTAAATGCCACAAGGTCCTGCCAAAAAGCGACAGTGTGCAGAGCTCCTTGTTATTCCACAGTTGGGAGGGTGGGGGCTGGGACATGTATTATCCTCCTAAGTTCAAAATCACCTTTTATAAAGCTGCTCAGCTGCTAAAACATATATGGTAACTACACTTACCGTTGGTCACTTTTCTGCTACACATACTCTAGCTTCTAGTAAGTATGCGAAGTTGACTTAATTGACACAGTTTTGCAAATGAGGAGATAGGGGCTCTGTAAGGTACAGTTGGCCAAGGTGACTTATCTAGTGACTGGGAGAGCAAAGACAAAAAGTTCTATGGACCCAACACTAGTTATTATCTCATTTTTTATAAAAAACTGGTTGGGCAGGAAGAGGCAGATGTGGTTAGCTAATTATTGTATTTACTCTTTTCTTTTCTTTTGCTGTACTAGAGATTGAACTCAGGGGCATTCTACCTCTGAACTGTACCATCAGCTCTATTTTTAATTTGAAATAGGGTCTCACTAAGGTGTGGAGGGCCTCACTAAGTAGCTGAGGCTGGCTGCAAACCAGAGATCCTCCAGTCTCAGCCTCCCAAGCACTGGGATTACAAATGTGTGCCACCACGCCTGGCTACACTCACTCTTATAGTACCTGACTCGTCATTCAAGGCTTCTCCACTGAGCCTTGCCCTTGCCTCTTTCTCATCTTTCTTCCCAGCATTGTAAGGAACTCAGGAGAGATCATGGTGGTGCATGCCTATAATCTTAGTACTTGGGAAGTTGAGACAGGAGGATTGCAGGTTTGTGGCCAACCTCAGCAACTTGGTGAGGCTCTCAGCAACTTAGTGAGATGCTTTTTCAAAATAAAAGGTGGAACAGTTCTGAGGGTGTAGCTCTGAGGTAGAATGTCCCTGGGTTCAGTCCCCAGTACTACAAAACACATACACACACATAGATACACACTCATACACACACACTAAATGTGTGTAATCTCTGATAGTCAACAAGCTTCTGGTGTGGCAGAGATCTCCAGATTGTTTTATTTTATGATTATTATTATTGGTGCTAGAGATTAAACTCAGGGGCATTCTACCTCCAAGCTACACCCTGTAGCCCTTTTTATTTTTTAGTTTGAAATAGGGTCTTGCTAAATTGCTGAGGCTGGCCTGGAACCTGCAATCTTCCTGTTTTAGCCACCCAAGTACTGGGATTACAGGCTACCATCTGCCCCGCTCAGGTTGCTTTCAATACATTGATTTGCTCTCCAAAGACAAGAAGAAGTTGTAAAATAGGCAGATGCCACAAAGGGAGTTGCTACCCTGTGAGCAGGCTGGTTCATCCCGAGCAGGCTCACAAGGAGCTATCTGACCTCATTAGGGATCCTCTGCAGGATGCTCCAGAGGATAGGCACAAATCAGGTCTTACTTTAGGCCAAACTTATTTGGGCAAAGATATAGGCTTTGAAGTCAGGAAAAGGTGGACATACAACCTATGGACTTGGGCAACTTCGAGTGATCTCTTTAAACCTTGAACATTGCTGTGCATGGTGGCCCTCACTTGTAATCCCAGTACTTGGGTGGCTGAGACAGGAGGAGCACAGGTCCAAGTGCAGCCTCAGCAAGTGAGACTCTCAGCAACTTAGTGAGACCCTGTTTCAAACTAGAAATACAGTAGGGCTGGGGGTGTAGCTCCGAGGTAAAATGCCCCTGAGGAACACCAATCATGGCAATATTAAGTACTATAATGTACCACAAAACAAAACAAACAACAAGAAGACTTTGAGCAGCAATTATGTTGCTTGAAGATGGGGTATATGATGGGGGTTACATAAGTGCAGCTATTAGTGGATAGGTGTTGAGCGTCCAGTTATTGCTGTGTCTCCTCTCTCCATCTTTCTTTCCTCTGGCTTCATACCCAGTTGGGGACAGGGGCCCATGCTGGGAAACTGGGAAGCTGGGGGTGTGTG
>PVLC010033733.1:0-17320 GCA_004027655.1 Graphiurus murinus | reverse complement strand
ATGGTTTGAATTTTGTACAATCAGTATATATTTTACCTTCCTAAACAGATAAACTAAAATTTATATATGTAATATACATAATACTATTATAAAATTTGTATGCTGTACATATAATATCCAGTACATAGAATCAAGAAGCAGAAAGAGAAGATGACCTATTCAATGTCTCACATTGGTCAACAATAGATCTAGTACTAGACCTCTGGGGATGCTGCCACAACCAATACCCAAAGAAGGATAGACAGGATAGGGCCTGTTCCTCATGTGTATACATAAGTGTGCAGACTATGCTGAACTAATTACAGTCTTCCATTTAAAAAAATGGCTAAGGAAAAAAAAAACAGTTTAAAAGAGAATAAAAGAACCATGACATAAATCTTGTAGCTCTTCACTAATCCAACTTGAATTTTTGTATGATTACAGAGTTCACTTTTTTTGCCTATGATGTTAGAAAAACTCCACATAGCAAATGATAGCAAAGTAATCTCAAATAAGGTGATGCTTGGTGTAAATATTCAAAAAATAAACAAACAAAAACAAAAGAAAAGTATCATAAGCTACCAGAACATTTCATTTTTTCCTGGAAGGAAACTTAATTTCATCTTGTTCAAGTTCTTCATTTTAAAATTAAGAATCTAAGGCCCAGCACAAATTTTCCGTGGCTTACAATAAAATATAGCACATTGTTAAACTATAAATTAAGTGTTGTAGCACTAACAGGTGTAGAGAAAGCATCACATATAACAATTATGCATCTTGCTAAATGATAAATATTTATTAAGCCCCTGATCCTGGAACCCGGTCTGCTCATGTTTAGGGAAGTTGCCCTCCCTTTTGTAGACAGTATTTTCTTATAATAAAATCCTCTCTACTTCCATATTAACATTACAAAACACGAATTATCTGTCTGATGTCAGAGAAAATATTCTGAGTTCCAAATGTAGATATTATATTTTTTAAAATAACACTATAAAATATCATTCTCAGGCATGAGAGGCTAAAACAGGAGGGTCATACATTCAAAGCCAGCCTCGACAACTCAGCGAGACTCTCAACAATTTAGCAAAACCCTGTTTCAAAATTAAGAATAAAAAGGGCTGGAGGAATAGCTCGAAGATAGACTGTCCTAGGGTTCCCTTCCAAGATTTTTATCCATGAGAAGTTAGATGATCATAACATGCAAGCAAAATATTTGATAATTATCTATATTAATATAATCATATTTATAATTAAATAAAACAAATTTAACTGAGTAAAACTAAAATATATAAGCAGCAGTACCACTTGATATTTAGATATAATTTGGGGCAAGAAGGATGCTCAAAGTCAACTTATGACTTCTCAGGGTTTCTCTGCTGATGGCCCAGTTACTTTAATCTTATGCAGATATTTCAGGATTCAACTCTTTGATCTAGTGCACTCAATAAGAGTGGCGCCAATATCAGAGATTTCTTTCTGCCCAGAGTTGTACCTTAGTTGGGCACGTAGCGTAGAGAACCAGAGAACAGGTCAGTGTTCAGTTAATTAGTCACAGGACTATCTCAGCAAGAAAAAAAAGACCAAACAGGTTTAAAATTGAAATAAATCATTGTGGGTCACCCAGTAGAGCAAATTGAACTTAAAAGACATTGAAGTCATTCAAGATTTACTAGATGCAGACCAAATGTCATTGTGTCACTCTGAATGTGTCTGGATATGTCACTATGCATCTCACTGTGATGCACAATTACAATGCACAAAAGTAAGATTAATTTTAAAAAGAGCTACCTGGACCCATATGCAAGTGGACTCCTGTAACACACTCTCCTAATTTCTCTAGGTATTTTTTTTATGTAACTAAGCTTTTTGGATCATGTATTAACTAGCATAGGCTGTTTACAAGACACCGAAGACTAGGTAGCTTAAAACATGTTTATTTATCACAGTTGTGGATGTTGGGAACTCCAAATGCAAGGTGACTGCAGATTTGGTATTCTGATGAGTGAAAGCAGAAGGCAGCTAATGCTCATTTCCAAAACAGGGCTATCTATGAATGAAATTATCAGTATAATTCAAGGGAAAACAGGGAGAATTCCCACCTACAGTGTTCACCCCACACTAATTCAATTACTCATTAAGTAGAAATAAACATCCCTTGAAAGGTTAGGGAGATGGTGTCTGGGATGCTTACAAAACATTTCATCTTAGGTTAATTACAGTTATTCAGATTCCTTCCTGAATTTCACTGAAAAAAAATTTTTTTATAAAAAGGGACTAAGAAAAGAGGACACCAAAGAGGCAGGAGGATATAGGCAGAACTCTAGGCAGCTAAAGGAAACAGGAAGACATTTGTGTAAAGAGAAAAATGCAGATGATCAGAAGGAAATAGAAAAGGAAGATAGAATGGTAGGTGGGAAGGTGGGAACTTTCATATTCTACTGACCACTAACCTGGCTCTCTTCCTACATTAACTAAAGCTAGCAATCAATGAACACATGACAAGAGCCCAGAACCCAATAACCTTGAGATGGTGCTGTGGTACAATGCAACCAGCAATAAAGAGTCAAAGGGGAGCTGGATTGGAAATGAGATCTCAAGATGATGAGAGTGACCAAGGAGGTACACCCTCCTCAGACCTGATCATCAAATTGCACTGTTTCAGGAAAAATTTCTCAAACTTGTCACTGTTTACACTTTGAACTATGTAATGCTTTGTTGTGGGACCTATCCTCTGTATTATGGGATGTTTAGTAGCATATCTGTCCTTTATCCCTTAGATGCAATGTTGAAATGACCTAAAATATCTTCAAACATTGTCAACATCCCCTAAGGGACAAAAATAAAAAAAACACAAAAAAACCTTCCCTGACTCCCCTAGTTGAGAATCACTCCGCTGATTTTGTAAATTTTATATTCTATAATTTTATGTGTTTAGTATGTCAAAGTTTTATGTAGCAAAGTAGTAAAAGATCACAGTGTATGGAGTTAGAGTATTTGGATGAAATTTCTCTTTATCACTTAGGAATTACTTTTAGCAACTTAACTTAATTTACAGAATGAGAATGGTAATTGTTTTTTATGAGGGGATTAATATTTAATGGGCCAAGAACATCATCTTTCTTATGACACAAAACTTGGAAGTCCAAAATCTTAAAAGTAGGTAAAAATTTATTTATATATCCAATCCTACCCTTTATGCCAAAAAATGGAGAAATAGTATATCAGAAAATCATATCCATGCCCAAGAGAATTTTATAGAATAGCATTACTCTGCTATAAGTAGTTATGAAAACAAGCACTATAGCTATGTTTCTTACAACACTTGAAAATCAATAAAAAGAACCAATAATCTGTCTGCATCTGCAGTTCTACAGTATGCATCCCACTTTTTATCAATAACATTGAATGTTATTCAAATTCCCTCTCTCCTCTCCCCTCTCCACTCTCCCTTTTCCCCTCTCCCCTCCCTCCTCTCTTTCCCCTCTCCTTCCCTCCCTCCTTCTCCCAAATACTTCTACAGAAGAAAAAAAAACAAAAGCTGAGAGAAGAAACTCTGGAATATAATTCTCTCAGCAATAAGGATTTTTATTGTCAATCTAAAAACAGCTGACATTGTCTGAAAGTAGGACCATAAAAATAAAATACATCTCACATCCTCTATTTGCCTACACTTGAAGGAAATGAGAAGTTCTCACAATTGTTATGGCAGTTAACATCACTACATTTGGAAGTTTTTAACAAAAGAAAAAGGAGGGAAAATGATCTCTGGAGTCTTAAAATATCTCCTTATTTTTCAGATTGAAACCATTTAATTGAAGGTGCTATACATTAGAAACAGATCTTCTTGAGGAAAATGTAGTTCATCTTCTTCATAGTTTTCATTTGACTATCATTCTCTGCTAATTATAGAACCAGAAAAGCAACACTTGCCCTAAGATTGTTGGAGGCATTTTCTTTCCTACTTTCAAAATAAAAAATTTTCAGAGCCCAAATTTCAACTCCCTCTCCTATTGCTCTTTTAATTATTTCAAACTTTCACCACTCTTCCAAAAACTTCTTCTCCTCTTCTCTCTGGAGAAATCTTTCCTCCTTCACCCTTGAAAAATACAACCAATAAGGAATAGAGTGCCTCAATTTCCTGCTGAAAAATGGATCTGTATTTTAAACCTCCTCAGATTCTATCTCATCTCCTCAGGAATAATGATCCTTCAGATCTTCATATTCCTCCCCAGATGTCCATTTTCTCTTTACCGGTGGACTCTTCCTCAAAATGCAAATCAGCTGAGGATGTTTTAAGCATTGCCAGGCATGGTGTTGCACATCTGGAATCCCAGTTCTTGGGAGGCTGAAACAGAAGGATCACAGATTCAAGGCCAGCCTCAGAAACTCAAGAGAGAATTTTAGAAACGTAACAAGAAAACTTGTAACCTGTATGTCCCTCTAGCTTCCTTCTAGCAATGGCTCTATTGATGCATTCTTTAGGAATTATCATCTTCAAATCAGAATTTCTGCTCTTCTTTTTTACTATCTCAGTTTCAACATGGCTCTACTCATTCTAATGTAGCATACAATTCCATTTAGTAAAACCAGCTGTACCACTCCTCAGTATCTTTGCAAAAGAATTAAAGTCAAAATATTACAATGAGACATGCATATCCATGTTTATAGCAGCACAATTCATAACAAAATCATGTAACCAATCTAGTTGTCCATCCACATATGAATGCATAATGAAAATGTGGTATATATACTCAATGGAATTTTATTCTGCAATAAAGAAGAACAAAATTATGCCATTTTCAGGAAAATTGATAGAGCTAGAGAATATTATGCTAAGTGAATCAGCCAGTCTCAGAAAGTCAAGGTTCATATATTTTGTCTCATATTTGGAAGCTAGAGCAAAAATAGGAAACAACAACAACAACAAAAGACTTCAAGTAAAGGAGAGAAAGACCAGTAGAATAGTGAAAGGGGATTGGTGGAGGAAGATGGGGCAGGGAGAAAGGAGGGTTGAAGAAGAAATAGTTCAAATAATGTTATATTCTTAAATGAAGGTATCACTACCAATCTTACTAGCATGTACCAACCACGAAGAAGGGGGAGTGGGGTAGAGGGATGAGGAAGGAAATATACCAAGTAGTGTGTGTATGTATGAATATGTCATGGGCATAAAGTGAGAAAGTTAAGAAATTTGAATGTGATTTTAAAATTTCTCCTAATACTAGGAAAATAAAAGCGAAAGTAGGTTACTCTGAAATTAGTTTTCTGACTGCTTTAATTTACATGCTTTTTATTATAGCATTTCTCAGAGAGTGAACCGTTGTTATACTCAGCTTACCTGTCCTCATCATATTACATGGCTAATTAAACTCTCCTTCTGGAAGGGCTCTGTTTTCTAGACTCCTGTAACTTTGTTTTACTTCTTCTTACACTTCCTTCCGGCATCCTTCTTAATATAATGCATGAACCTTTCTTTCTAACTAAGGAAACCCTTGATTGCAGACTGAATTTAACACTTTCCCCCCTCCACCAAAGCCATCCCAGCTTTATACTGAGATGAATGCCCCCTCACACACAAATTTGCGTGTTAAAGCCTTAACCCCCAGTAGCTCAAAATGTGAGTATATTTGAAGGTCAGTTCTTTGAAGAGGTGATGAAGTTAAATTCTTTCAGGCAGACTTTAATCCAACCACATGGGTATCTTTATAAGCAAAAGACTTGCAGACAGAGACATCAGAGATGTGAGGGACACATAGAGGAAAGATTGTGAAGACAGAGCAAAAAGGTGGTTATGTGCAAGGCAAGGAGAGCAGCCTCAGAGTTAAAAGTGCCAAGACCTTGGTCTTGGACCTCTAGCATCTAAAACTGAAAAAAAAAAAAAAAATCTTGTGTAGTCTGTGTTATTCCAAGCAAACTAATACAATACCTAAATATTTATTTTTGATGTTAGACCAAATAAAAGTTAAGTTCCTATTTTTTTTTTTTTTTTTTTTTTGTGGTACTGGGCATTCTACCGCCCAGCTACACCCCCAGCCCTATTTTTTATTCTTTATTTTGAAACCAGGTCTCGCTAAGTTGTAGAGTGCCTCACTAGGTAGCTGAGGCTGGCCGAGAACCCAGATCATGCGGTCTCAGCCTCCCGAATGCTGGGATTACAAGCGTGTGCCACCAGGCTCCCGGCTAAAGTTAAGTTCCTATGGAAGTATATTCTGATCCTATATTCTGACACAGAATTGTAGGGTATTAAAGCTGGAAATTTCTTGGAGATCATTTAGTAGAATATTTTTTCATTTTTATGAAGGTCACTAGATTCCTTTATAAAACTTATGAAAGTCAGAGTACCTTCTCTGACAATGTGGATATGAGCACATATGCATATATTTTTGCATACATTTTATTATTTCATGTGAGCTGATTGTCTTCACTTTGGGAAAGTATTTTTTATTTTTTATTTATTTATTTTTTTGCGGTACTGGGGATTGAACTCAGGGGCGTTCTACCTTCGAGCTACACCCCCAGCCCTATTTTTTACTCTTTATTTCAAAACTGGGTCTCACTAAGTTGCGGAGTGCCTCACTAGGTAGCTAAGGCTGGTGGCGAACCTGGATCCTCCAGTCTCAGCCTCCCGAATGCTGGGATTACAAGTGTGCTCCACCACAGCCGGCTGGGAAAGTATTTTTTTAAATGCTTTATGAATAAATAATTATTTCTCATTTTTCAGACAAAAACTAAAGTTCGCTTTCTGAAATAAAATAGAAATAAATTACATTGTGGAAATAAACAGAAAATAAATCCTCAATCGTAAATTTTAAAGAAGCTAAATACAGTATTTCAGAAAATGTATATTGCACCGGGAGTGGTGACGCATTCTTGTAATTCCAGCATTTGGGACACTGAGACCAGAGAATCCTGGTTTGCAGCCAGCCTCAGCTACCTAGTGAGTCACTCCACAACTTAGTGAGACCGGGTTTCAAAATAAACAATAAAAAATAGGGCTGGGGGTATAGCTGTAAGGTAGAATGCCCCTAAGTTCAATCCCCCGTACCGCAAAAAATAAATGTATATTGCTCAGTAGATCTGTGACTTTGTTCTTGTTTAAAGGCAAGAAATAGTAAAAAATCCTAGCTCACTATGTAAGATGTCATTGCCACATTATACAGGATTAGAGTAACCATTACTCTTTGCTAGTTAAAGATAGAATTGTGTGGAAAAACAAGACATTGTCCAGGACCCTTTGGATATATTCTAGTCACATCATTTCCCCAGTCAATAAGGTCATCTTGAGCAAAAAAGAAAAAGAAAAAAAAAAAAAAAAACTGCATCACTGATCCTGTCTATTTCAGCAAGAAAATGAAAATAAATCCATATTTCAATGTTAAGGTCATCAGTACAGTGGAAACTTTCAAAAAGTTTTTCAGTACTTTGATATACACAGAGATTTCTGCCCATACATAAAATGACAAGACCGTCACTCTCAATGCCAGGCTCTAGAAGTAGTTCTTCTGGAAAAATAATGCTTGTATATTTTTCAGGCCTATCCTCTTCTTGCAGAATGAAAATGGCCAAAAGAGTTGCTTGTTTTTGAAAGCATTCACAGGTGGTGGCAAGGTCTTAAATCAGAAGATTTGCTTTAGTCACCAGGCGGAAAATATCTGTCAAGCAAGCCAACCCATAAACACACTTCTCCTTGTCCGTCTCTACTGTGAATGGGCTTTTCTATTTCTCAAAAGAAGTAAACTTCCCCTTAAAGCTTAATCAAATGTTTAAAAGGTGACAAATTCTTGAAACTAAATTAAAAAAAAAAAGGATGTCATGTTATGTATGAATTTGTGGCAAAATGTCTTGAAAAGATAATTATTTAAAAATCTTTCTCCAAAGAAATTGACACCCTTAGTCACTATAAAGCAAGATCCTTTTCCAAACCATGGGTGCATCTTCCTGTTGAAAGCTATGAGGGGTCCAGGTGCTGCAGTTTCCCCAGGGGAGGAAATCCAGAGGTAGTCAAGCCTGTTTATGTTTCCTGTGACAAAATAAAGCAAGATTTGATTGTTTGTTTGTTTGGGGTTTTGTGGTCAATCTGTCAGTAGGTCGTTGTGGTTTGTTTGGTTGTTTCCTATCTAAAGGTTTGGTGAGTGAAGAAAATTTTCACTATTTGGAAAGTGTCTATGATGACTAGCATTTCTGAAAGTAACTTACAAATTAGAACATTCTTTTGATAGCTTTAATGTGCACATAAATCAAGGAAACCAGTTTTTGGCAGCACAGAAAAATGATAGTAATGTAACATAGTTTGGTACAGGAAGGAAAATGATGACCGTGAATTCCTCCTACTTTGGGGTATTAGAAAAAAATGTCAGTAAGTCTGATATGCATGACATCATTTCCCCAAAGCATTTCTTCAGTTTTTTCCTAAGACTGCAATCACAGACTAGAGCTGTACTTTCCAGAAAATAAAACTGTGCCAGGTATTCACAAACTTATGAGGCTTCTTGGGCTTAGCAATATCTTAAGTGAAAACTCATCTACAGAAAGCTATGTAAAGCAACAAACCTTAGCCCTTTGTCAAAGAACCAGGGGAGCATGTCACAGGTGCTTATCAACCATCTCTTCCTCACTGTAATGCAGTGTTGGCCATTGTTCTCTCACCAGCTCAGACTTCTTGCAGTGTCAGTAGCAATGGTGTGGCGTTGTTGCTGATGTCTTTCCAGGTCATTTTGTTATCACTCACACTATGCAATGGCTGCCAGCATGGACCACAGTGTCTCCTTTCAACCTGCATGGAATGGTATCTGTCCTGAATGGGGGTTTCTGCTGCTGCCACCAGAGCTTCTGAAGCTACTCCCCATCTCACTGTACAAACTACTGGCACCACCAGCAAGTGCCAAAGGAAAGCCAAGGTAGTGCTGTGTACCCAGTTGAGGTGAATGAATTCCTTCTAGCCTTGTTCTGAGTTATATGTTTGCTTTCACTACCTCCAGAGTGGTTAGTAGATACATTTTCAGGTTTATTTGAACCTCTAGGCCTCAAATAGGAATATTTGGATGTTAGGATTAGAGAAAAAATCTCAGTAACTCACTAAGATAGATATAAAATTTGCCCACGTACATGTTCAAATCAGTTTTCTTTTATGGTCCATTCTCATATTCATTTACTTACTTGGATATTGTAGTGTCCAGTTAAAGCTTCTTCTCTCTCCCAGCACAGCCTTCCTTTCCATTTTCCACTTTATTGTCGTAAACTATTAAAAGCTAGTAACTTCAGGGTTTTGTTTTGTTTTACCTTAGTCAACTTTATCCCTATCTTGGATAACACCTGGTATATAGTAGCAACATCATAATTGTTATCCAATAAGCAAATAAATTATTCAAAAATAAATGCTTAGCCAATACAGACACTTTCATGAATAAACTTTGAATTCATGAGTCTTTAGTAGATGCCCCATTTTATACTCACTGACAAATTTCTAATACAAACTTGCCAGAGTCAGCCATTATTGCTCAAATTCCTGTTAACTAGAGATATTTCTAATGCAATCAGAAGTTTGTTTTCTCAATTTGATATCTAAAGGCAAGTTCAAGTATAGAGACTATACTGAGTCCTGCTCTGATGTAGCACTGCAAAGGCGGCTCCTGAATAGGTACTATGATCCGCAAAAGACAGCAACAAGCATCATACCATGATCCTCAAAACACAGGAGTCAGCTGCCATCCGGAATGGAGACAGAGCTCTGACAGTAGGCTCCTTTCATTCATTAATTATGGTCAGAAGGAAGCATGGTAGTGCCACTCTTGGACTGAGAAGAGATAAGGACTTATTGTACTCAGCACTTTACTCTCATGATTCCTATTATGGCATAATCCTGCCTGAAATATAGAAACACTATATTCATCCTGGCTCTTTTTTCAGGCCATTACATTCTCTTTAGGGATAACAAAGCTCTTTTGAAAATTGCATACTACCAAATCAGACTTTGAAAAATATTTTGTAATGGGCATTTTTTAGCTATTTGGTCTAGAGTTGAGTAGCTAGAAGCTAGAAGCTATATGCTCTGGTTTGGGTGTGGCTTGAGTATGTCCCCTAGAGTTTGATGTGCTGTAAGCTTAGTCTGAAGTGTGGTGACGCTGAAGTTATGGAACCTTTAAGAGACAGGAACTAGTGCAAAGTCACTAGGGAACCATCCTCTAAAGAGATTAATGTGGTTATCATGGGGCCCAGTTCTCAGATGAGCAAGTTGTACTAAAAATAGAGCAAGCCTTGATGATGAATCTTTCTAGCTTCCTGTCTTACCCTGTGATCTCCCAGGCACACATGTGCTCCCACCATGGTCCCTCCACCACGTTGTGCTGTAGCCAGAAGGCCCTCACCAGAGCTGAGCTAATGTTGACACTGCTCTAAAGTCTCCAGATCTGTGAGCTACATAAACTTGCTTTACATATTACTCAACATCAGGAATTT
This sequence comes from Graphiurus murinus, assembly GCA_004027655.1. Classification (NCBI taxonomy): domain Eukaryota; kingdom Metazoa; phylum Chordata; class Mammalia; order Rodentia; family Gliridae; genus Graphiurus; species Graphiurus murinus. The sequence continues at coordinate 6,886 of PVLC010033733.1, read as the reverse complement.
TTATTATAACAATGGAACATGGACTAAGCCACTAAATTAATACTTGTAAGTTACTAGTTTAAAGAACACTTATCTTTCCAGCTACTAGTATCCATTTGGTTCCACTGAAAAGCATACAACTCTTCATTTTGCTACTAGAAATGGATGAACTCTGATGTTAGGACACTAAAAGAAAGAGAAGGATGGCATAGGGGTTGACATAGGATCTACCCTGGACCTGTGCCTTTTGATTACTTTGGACAGGAATATTGAGGCAGAATCTGGCAATACCTTCAAATTTGGGATATAAGCAAAGCTTCTTTGGACACAGGTGACAGGGTGGGGCACAGAGTAGATAAAGAAATCATTCCCCAAACTTCACATGGAACCATGACTTGCCCAAGTGTCTCGAAGATTAGAATTTTGGAAGCAACTGAAATATTCACTGGTCTTTAAATTAATGCTTTCATGATAGGTATAAACAATGGTGAAGCCTCTATATGAAGCTTTGTTGAAGTCAGAAGTGAACAAGTGAAATTTGAACTAGAAGAGGCAGAACCCAAAGGAGGACATTGCAAAATGTATGCATTTGATAGCATGTTTGGGATTCATGAAGGACTCCTTTTTGAGGGAGTCTCAGAAATAATTGAGAAACACTTTGAGGATGCTATATGTAGCTAATCTAGTGGGAATGCATCCACAACACTTTGCGTACAAGAGGAAAGTGCTGCCTTCCTAATAGTCACAATCTGTAAGGCCCAGAATATTTGGATTATTTATATGGGACATTATATGTTCTTGATTTGGCATCAAGGAATCTCAGAATCCTAAGCATGTGCATAATTGAAGTGATTTAGATTACAAGAAGGACCTTGTAGCCAAACTCTACTCAAAACAACTTAAATGTTGGTTGCCTGTTATTATTTATGTAAATAATAATAATGTAAACATGCAATAAACTAGTAGGAATAAGTAATACAACTTATTGTTCCCAAAGTAAAAATTAAAAAAATCAAAAGATGAGTTGAAGCCTATTAGCAAAATTGCTTACTTTCTTGTTATAAAGTTAATACTTCATAATCATAAATATTGTTTTCATGATAGACATGAATTTAATAGAAATACATCAAATGGAATTTATAGTTATTTGAAAAAATCATGGTATACATGTTGGAGTTGAAAATCAAAATAATGTATATGTAAAAAAAAGTATTAAAAGATAATTTTTATTGTTTCACTCTTATTTCCTCTACTCCCTTCTAAATTTCTGTGTGTGTGTGTGTATGTGTGGGTTACTGGGAATGAAACTCAGGGGCATTCTACCTCCAAGCTATAACTCTAACCTGATTTTATTCTTTTATTTTTGAAACAGGGACTCATTAAGCTGTAAAGGATCTCACTAAGTTGCTGAGGCTGGATGTGAACCTGCAATCCTCCTGTCTCAGCCTCCCAAGAACTGGGATTATGAGTATGTGCCACCATACCCAGCTCTTCTAAGTATTTTAATAAATATCTTGTTTTTCCAGAAAATCTTCACAGTTGCATTGCCCTTTAAACAATATTTGTGGCAAGTTGCATATGATTTTCCAAACAGTGTAATATGTTTGGACACAAAGAGGTAAAAAAAAAATCAACAAGAAAAGACTTAAGTTTCCTGGATGCAGGAAACTTAACTGGTAGATACCAGCAAAGGCAAGTTGCTCCTCCATGATTCTGATCAATTATGCTGCTGTCCACACCCTGCTATGCTCTGGTGCGCACAGACACACACCCACAGCAAGCACCATTTCCTCCACATCATAGAGTGCCACAGCGAGGCCTTCTGTACAGGGGAAAGCTGCACAAATGCTCGGAAAGGACACTACAGAGCTCCATGTCTCTCACAGGTCACTTCAGGGGAATCTTCTGCATAAGTGCCAATAACCTGAAATGGCCCTTGGAGTGGCAACGAGTAGTTTTCGAGAGCTTATACTTCCTGCCAGTGACTTGAGTCAAGTTTTGGCAACACCTTCCTAGGGCTTAGAAACCTCTAAGAAAAGCTTCCCTGGCATTTGCCAGCTTTGTTTACAGTGCATCAACAAGAACCTGGGTGTCAATTCACTGTATTAGGGGACAAATATGTATTTTCCCCTTGGCTGTTCATTGAATATGCCTTTGTTTTGGTTGAAACTTTATTGGCTTCCAGGTTCTAGCCTTGAATAAATGATTGGCCTCACTAGCCTATCATCTAAAATAAATACTTACATTCATACAACATCGACCTATTTCTATGACCTAAGATTAAATTCATACTTGTTGACAATAAATGTACATACTCTAGTATGCTATTTTATGACATGCTGACATAGCATGGGATGAAAACTTAGAATTGGCATAATTTATTTCAGGGTTTTGCACCAGACTTAATGCTATCAAAGCTAAGTGTGGTTTTATCTTTTCAAGCATGTCAGTTTCTTTGTCTTTATTTTTACTTTTTTAATTTTCAGAAGAGTTGCAAGAATTCTCTATATTTTTTTCCAGAAGACCCATTCAGATTTTATCAACTGTCCCAATAATGTCTTCTGTGAAATGATTCAATACAGGATCACATCTGTCATGTCTGTCCAGTGTCCTTTGGTCCAGGAATGCTGGGATGGGCTACTTCTCTCATAAAGTTGTCTCATTAAAACTGGTTAACCATATGCAGAAAAATGGAAATAAACCTCACTTTCTCACCCTGCTAAGAGTCAATTCAAGGTGGATCAAAGACCTGGAAGTAAGGCCAGAGACCTTGCAGATTCAATGGGATACCCATTAAATTACCAAGGTCATTTTTTCAGTGACATAGAAAAATCACTCCTTAAATTCATTTGGAACAACAAAAAGCCCATAATAGCCAAAGTAGTTCTCAGCAACAAGAACCATGAAGGAGGCATCACAATACCTTGCTTCAAACTATACTACAAAGCCACAGTAATAAAAACAGCATAGTATTGACACAAAAACAGACACATAGACCAATGGAGCAGAATAGAAAACTCAGAAACATATCTGCACACTTACAGCCAATTGATTTTTGACAAAGGAACCAAAAACATACAATCAAAAAAGATAGTCTCTTGAACAAATGGTGTTGGCAAAACAGGTTAACCATATGCAGGAAAATGGAAATAAACCCCACTTTCTTACCCTGCACATAAGTCAATTCAAGATGGATCAAAGACATGGAATTCAGGCCAGAGACTTTGCAGCTACTTGAGAAGGGCATAGGTCCAACCCTTCAAAACTTTGGCACAAGTAAAAGCTTTCTCAACAAGACCCCAAAGGCACAAGAAATTCAAAGAAAGGTCAATACAAGCAATACATTAAACTGAAGAGCTTCTGTGCAGCAAGGGAAACTATCAAGAACCTCAATAGAGAGCCCACAGAGTGGGAGAAAATTTTTGCCGACTACTCCTCTGACAGAGGACTAATATCTAGAATATACAGAGAACTCAAGAAACTCACAGCTAAGAAAGCAAATAACAATAAAAAATTGGGCAAGTGATCTAGATACTTCACAAAAGAAGAAATACAAATGGCCAATAAATGTATGAGGAAATGTTCAACATCGTCTGCATTCAGAGAGATGCAAATCAAAACTACCTTGAGATGTCACCTAACTCCAATTAGAATGGCAACCATCAAAAACACAAACAACAACAAATGCCAACGAGGGTGTAGAGAAGTGGGAACCCTAATTCATTGTGGATGGGATTGCAGATTAGTGCATCCACTTTGGAAAACAGTATGGAGGATCCTCAGATGAATAGGAATGAATCTAGCATATTATCCAGCAATACCACTTCTGGGTATCTACCCCAAAGAATGAAAACCAAACTACCAGACTAATGCATGTGTGTCTATATTTATAGGCACAAAATTCACAATTGCTAAACTATAAAACCAGCCAAGATGCCCATCAACAGATGAATGGATTACAAAACTATGGGATATGTACACAATGGAATTTTACTCAGCCATAAAGAACAAAATCATGTCATCTACAGGGGACTGGATGGAACTGGAAAACATTATGTTAAGTGAGATTAGTCAGTCACAAAAAAAAGTAAAAAAAAAAAATCAGATGCTCTCTCTAATGTGTGGAAGCTAGGGAGAAAGTGGGTCATAAGAGGGATTCTAGAAGAAGGAGAAACCTTAGATGAACAAAGAAGGTGACTTAACTGAAGGTGATGGGAGGGGCACTCTAATGAACATGATATATTTTCACAAACATATCAAAGTCAATCACTAAACTGAACATGAGAAGGAGGGAGTGGGGCAAGGATTAGGGAAAGGTTAAATGAGAGATATGTGCATGTATGCCTCTACCAGCTTATACCTAACAAAGATGTATAATTATAATGCACCAATTTTTTTATTTTTTAAAATTAAAAAATAAAGTTACCTCATGTTGAATTCTGATCTGGTAACAGAATACTGGCAGACCTCCTTGAGCCTTTAGGGTTTGTTTTATGCTTTATGAAAGTGAACCTATTTCAACTTTGTCCTTGAATCTCATCTGCAGCCTCTACATTACTTTGGCCTTTCTTAGGTATCAGCCAAATCAGCCAAATGTTTGAGGTATTCACCAAGGATCATCAATTGGCCTTAACCTAAGCATGAACGCCTCCTACACTGCACAACCTCTGGTACCTCCCCTCAGCTGCCAGCCCTACAGCAGGTGTTTTCTGCTAGGCCTCACAGTCTTGCCCTGCACAGATGCCAGGTATGTCATCAGCTGAAACCACAAAGATTCCCCATAGACCTTCTGCTCCCCACCCCTCTATTCAGCTCCTCTTCTCCTGAAAAATTCCAGCCACTTGAGCAGCCTCAGCTCTGATATTTACCTGCTTAGCTCAGTGACACCATGGCTTGGCTTCTGCTCTCTGTTCCTGTTGTGTGATAGTGAAAGTGCTCTAGGCAAAAAGATGCAGTAAACCTGGGACATGCCTGATGTTTCCCTTCTTTCAAAGATCTAAGTTGTCTAGAGTCCACTCTTGGAAAATCAATGCATTGTAAGTTTTTTCCAGTTCTATACTTATTTGCAGGGGAAGAGAAATTTTGCTACCAGTTACTCTGTCTTGGCTAGAAATAGAATCGAGTACATATTTAAAGGTAAAATTAATTTAACACATGAAAATACGTTCAGATACATTGAACATAAATTAAGTTGAAGTGCACATGTTTGGAATTTTTAAAGAGCCTTAGACAGCAAATGGATGTGAAAATGCTTTTAAAAATATTAAGTGAATTTGAATGACTACAGCAATACTTTATTTAGCAGAGCTACGTAGTTATGATTCTTCATAGCACTTATCAGCCAGTATGACTGAATTTGCTCTCATGCAAATAAATGCTTAGCCCTTTTACTGCACTTTGCTCCATTTCCATGATACTTTCTAATTTCTTTATTCTGTTTACTCCACAAAAGTCCCTTTTAGTGCTATTACATCCTATTTTCCTCAGACACTTTGATTATTTTGTAAAGAATAAGCAATCATGAGTATAGCATGGGTTGCATTAAAATGCCAGCTTTACTATGAATCTAGAAAGTGAGTTCTTATATGGAGGTAAATCAGGTCCAGCAAAATTTACCATTAAAAGAGTTCTAAATAACGTAGAAACATATGACATCGACCAATAACACTAATTGTATGTTGATAGATTTGAATAATGATATTGCCCATGTAATTTCACAGGGACTATGCTTGTTCACTGAAATAGCACTGATTCATTTAGCACTGCACCCACAGTGCTGAGCTCAGTTCAACTGGATATTATTATTATTATTTTTTTTTTTTTTTTTTTTGCAGTACTGAGGATTGAACTCAGGGGCATTCTACCTCCGAGCTACACCCCCAGCCCAATTTTTTATTCTTTATTTTGAAACCGAGTCTCACTAAGTTGCGGAATGCCTCACTAGGTAGCTGAGGCTGGCCGCGAACCTGGATCCTCCGGTCTCAGCCTCCCAAATGCTGGGATTACAAGCGTGCGCCACCACGCCCGGCCTCAACTGGATATTATTAAAAATACATTTTACTCTGAAAAAACATCATCTTTAAAGTCTTTTAAACTTTACTTCAAGTATGGCAAAGAAAGATAGTATAACTTATGGAGATTGATCACTGTATTAAGTTATTATATACCTTATATGCATGCATAATTAGTTGGCTTTTAAATATCTATTTTATCATATGTCATGGATGAAATTGATGTTCTAGCTTACTGTCAGAAGAGAGCACCAAGAATTGAAAGAGTGATGACTGTATAATGCCCTAATCTAGATACAGGTGAAATGGGTATGTCCTCTTGCATAATTAACCTCTAAGGTTTTTTTTCCACCCCAATGCAAGAGAAAACCTACATCTTTTATTCTGATTATCCACATATTACAGAAAACAAAAAGCATTATGCTAGAAATCTCATTTTTCTCTTATAGCCACTGAAGATTCTCAACTAATTCCAATTTTTCAATAAAATGAAAAGAACTGGAAATACTGTTTCTTCAGGAGATACAAATAGCATGAGATGGTTTTCACTAAAAACCACTTTGGTGCAGAAGTCTTGTTATCACTCAGAAGTATAGAATGTAAGCAACATGCAAAAGAATCTCCTTGGAGACATGGAGGACATCTAAATTAGTAATTACATTCAGCAAAAGTAAAGAAAATCTGACTATGGTGGCTTAACAAAACAGGAAACGATTTTTCTCATGTAATCTTGGTGCATCAAAAGGAAACTCAAGATTGATTAAACTGCCTAAATAAGTGTTCAAGATACCCTGGAGTCTTCTCTCTTGTCAAGAGATAGTTACTCCAACTCCAAAATTATCTATGGTCTAGGCAGGAAGGCACAAGAATAAAGTTCAAAAGACAAAAGGACAAGG
>PVLC010033732.1:0-17327 GCA_004027655.1 Graphiurus murinus | reverse complement strand
TATAAGTGTGTGCCAACATGCCAGGCTCCAAACTATCTTTTTTTTTTTTTTTTTCCCAGTACTGGGGATTGAAATCAGGGGCATTCTACCTCCGAGCTATACCCCCAGCCCTATTTTTTAATCTTTATTTCGAAACAGGGTCTCACTAAGTTGCGGAGGGCCTCACTAGGTAGCTGAGGCTGGCTGCGAACCCGGATCCACCAGTCTCAGCCTCCCAAATGCTGGGATAACAAGCGTGCGCCACCACGCCTGGCTGGCCTCCAATCTTCAAGAAAGGATGATAGGCCCCTGGAAGGGGCACAACAGCCTTTTCAGTTCTCCAGGCAGGACACGCTGGTCCGGGTATGCTCCACTAGCAGCAACTTAGCAAAACCCTGCTTCCAAATAAAAAACAAAAAGAGCTGGGGTGTAGTTCGGAGGTAGAGTGCCCCTGTGTTCAATCCCCAGCAACAACAACAACAAAAGCTGATTGTGACTGGTGCCCCAGGCAGGGGCAGATTCTCTATCCTAACTGCTGTGATACAAAGAGACCAGGACGCCAGGCCCCCAGCTGGCCAGTGGGGCTGGCCTGAGCGTTCTTCCAGGGATTTGGTAATGTCCTACAAAGGGGAATGTTTACCAGTATCACAACTTGGGAAATAACTTTCCAGGGAATCCAAAGTTTGTTTTGTTTTTTGTGGTCCTGGGGATTAAACCCAGCAGCATTCTACCTCTGAGCTACACCTCCAGCCCTTTTTATTTCTTGTTTTGAAACAGGGTCTCGCTAGGTTGCTGAGGGTCTGGAACCTGTTATCCTCCTGTCTCGGCCTCCCAAGTATACAGGCGTGTGCCACTATACCCGGTCCAAAGTTCTTATTTTGACAGTTGGTGATTAATGGTGCCAAAGGAGTCATTGTACACAAAATAGAGAACATAGTACCAGGGACAGGCGGCTGCAAAGTCCTACATAGGGGAGGCCTGCAGGGGCTGACAGACCCCACCCCTTTTCTGGGCAGTCCCCTGCAAGGGGATGCGAGGCCGGGGCACCCAAACTGCTAAGGCCCAACTTCTCCATCTAGCTGGCTTAAGAGGCCTGGCCTCCAGTTCAAGGCTCCTTCTGCAGACTAGTTTTTCCAGGGTGGCGGCAGGGGGTGTTTTTGTGCCTATGAGCATTCGACCTAGGAGCTATATCCCCAATCCCCAGCGTTGTTTCAAAAAAGGTCTTAGGTAAACCAGGTGTGGTGGTGCACACTTGTCATCCCTGTACTTGGGAGGCTGAGACAGGAGGACCACAGATTCGAGGATAGCCTCAGCAAGTAGTGAGACTCATCAACCTAGTGAGACCCTGTTTCCAAATAAGAAATAAAATTGGGCTAGGGATGTAGCTAGAAGGTAGAATGCCTCCAGGTTCACTCCCCGGTACCCCCCCCAAAAAAGTCTTAAAATCACTAAGTTACTGAGGCTGTTTCGAACCTGTGTACCAACAACCCAGCTCAACTCCCCCATTTTGTAACTGAGACACAGCAGAGAAAGGATTTACCTGTAATCGCACCATCAGCATCACAGGATGAGAACCCAGGTCTGGGTTGCGGCCCCCAGTCTGCAGCTGCACTTCCCTGCCCGGCCAGTCTGTGCGGGTGCCCGCAGCCATGGCTGACAGTCACTGCACCGGTGTAGCTCAGCTTGGAAAGCCCTCACCTCAGTCTCACCTGTCACGCGCTTTGGAGCTGGAATCTGGGGCAGCTCCAGGAACCTCGGTGGCTGCTTGTACAGGTCGAAGTCCAGGTGGCGCCGGTCCCAGCTCCACCTCTCTCGGTCCAGCACGGGCTTCAGCACGTTGGCAAACAGGTCGTTTTTCTTCCATTCCAAATGAGCGGGGCAAGTAAGTTAGGAGGAAAGAGGTTCCTGTGGCGGCCCGCCCCCGCCCCCTCCTCGCTTTGCACCTCGTATGGCTCCTGGATAGATGGCAGTATGAAATTCTGACGGCTTTCCATGCTGCTGTGAAGACCCGTCACTTGGAACCCGCTGGCTGTGAGCCAGGCCTGGCGAGATTTCTTCCGGGCTGTCTTCTCCTCCTCCTCTGAGTCCTGGGGCGCCACCATGGCGGAAAGGTACTTCTGGGAGTAGGCGAATCTCTTTCTTGGCTCCTAGAACAAGGGAGCAAACAGATCTGGAGAAAACAGCTAGCAGAAGTCCTGGACAGGGTTGAGTGGCCATGATGGCTCCGTAAGCATTAGGAACGGCCCTGGGAGCTGCGTGCGTGGAAGGCTGAGGCTTCAGCAACTTAGCAAGACCCTGTTTCAAAATAAGAAATAGAGGCCGGGCGTGGTGGTGCACGCTTGTAATCCCAGCTGAGACCGGAGGATCGGAGACCGGAGGATCCGGGTTCGTGGCCAGCCTCAGCTACCTAGTGAGACACTCCGAAGCTGTGTGTGGGAGGGGGTAATGACAGTTCCTGACCATATGTCACATTAACTAACAGAGGGTTGTGTCCCCTGTTAGATAAAGTCATTTTCTACATGGAACAGGGACTGAACACCTAAACCAGGGCTTCTCCTAGGTGGCGGCTGCAGTGACATCCTCACTAGAAGCATGCATGCAAGGCCCTGGCCCTCTATCGAGTGATGTGTGTTCACAGTCTAGAACAGAATTCTTTTTTTCTTTTTCTTTATTGGTTCTGGGAATTGAACCCAGGACAGGGAGTTCTACCTCCAAGGTACGCCCCCAGCCCTTCTAATTTTTTACTTTGAAGCAAGTTCTTGCTAGGTTGCTGAGGCTGGCCTTGGACCTGCAATCCTCCTATCTGAGCCTCCCAAATACTGGCATTACAGGTGTGCAGTACCGCACCTGCCTCTGTGGGCAGTGGGGGTGGGGGGGACTGAACCCAGGGGTGCTCTACATCTGACCTATGCCTTCAGCCCATTTTTTTTTTTTTGTAGTACTGCGGATTTGGGGGTTAATCCAGGGGCATTCTACCTCCAAGATACACCCCAGCCCTATTTTTTATTCTTTTTATTTTGAAACAGGGTCTCACTAAGTTGCAGATGGCCTCACTAAGTAACTGAGGCTGGCCATGAACCTGAGATCCTCCTGTCTCAGCCTCCCAAGTTCTAAGATTACAAGTGTGCACCACAACACCCAGCAGCCCTTTTTATCTTGACACAGGGTCTTGCTAAGTTGCCAAGACTGTCCTCAAACATGCAGTCCTCCTGTCTCAGCCTCCCGAGTACCAGGATTACAGGTGTGTGCCACCATGCGGATCTGCACCCTGCAGTGCGAGAGGAAGGAGCTCAGGGGATCAGCCAGCCACACCTTGGCCATCTCTTGATACAGCTCTTTCTTGGCAAGCACTGCAGAATTCAGGGTCTGAATGCTGTAGTTGTAGACGGCGTTGTTGGCGGGAGCTGAAATCCTCATCATCTTCACCGTAGGCTTGCGAGGCACGCTGGGGAACTGGTAGGCTTCCATGATGTTTTTCTGGAGACAGAGATGCCAGTCAATCCCCACAGCAGACCCCTCAGCACCAGCGCCAGCCTGAGTGCAGCTGCGTGGTCTCTGGCTTGTGACACGTGGGGCTTCACTGGCTTTTTTTTTTTTTTTGCGGTACTACAGATTGAACTCAGGGGCACTCTATACCCCCAGCCCTATTTTTTATTCTTTATTTTGAAACAGGGCCTCAGCTGGGACGTAGCTCAGTGGTAAAGCACTCACTCTGCAAGCCCAACACCCTGGGTTCAATCCCCAGTGCCAAAAAGACCAAAAAAAAAAAAAAAAAAAAGAATTGAAACACACTAAGTTGCGGAGTGCCTCACTAGGTAGCTGTGGCTGGCCTCGAACCCGGATCCTCGGGTCTCAGCCTCCCGAATGCTGGGATTATGAGCGTGTGCCACCACGCCCGGCTTATATTTTTATATTCTAGTGACAAGTGGTATAAAAATAATCCAAAACATAACTTCATTAATTTAACCAGAAAAGTGCAAGATTCACTTGCTGATAACTAGAAAAATTGCTCAGGGAAAGTCAAGACCTTCGGGGCAGCAGGCACATTCCATGTTATGAATGGGGCCCCAGACTGTGGAGATGGTGCACCTTCCCAAATGTCCTGTAGATTCAACATGTATGCGCATATGTGTAACCACTGATGGAGTCCAGGTGCATTCTACCTCCAAGCTACACCCCCAACCCCTTTTATTTTTATTTTCAAAAAGGGTCTCAGCAAGCCAGGCGTGGTGGCGTACGCTTGTAATCCCAGCATTTGGGAGGCTGAGACCCGAGGATCCGGGATCACGGCCAGCCTCAGCTACTTTTCGAGGCCCTCCACAACTTAGTGTGACCCTATTTTAGAATGAAGAATAAAAAACAGAGCCGGGCGTGGTGGTGCACGTTTGTAATCCCACTACTTGGGAGGCTGAGACTGGAAGATCCGGGTTTGTGGCCAGCTTCAACTACTTAGTGAGACCCTGCTTCAAAATAAAGAATAAAAAATAGGGCTGGGAGGTGGAATGCCCCTGGGTTAAATCCCCAGTACCGCAAAAGGGGGGGGGGGTCTCGCTAAGTTGCTGAGGGCCTCACTGGCCTAGAACCTGAGGTCCTCCTGTCTCAGCCTCTCGGGTACTAGGGTCCCAGCCGTGGCGGCTGCCCTTGTACCTCTTGCCCACTGGGCTCGAGCCCCAGCCAGAGGCGGAGGCCAGCAGTGCAGGTCAGGAGTGTGCCCACCTGGATCAGGCTGTCCTTCTGGAGTCTGCTCTTCCAGAGCATGCTGTTGCGCCACTGCAGGTACTTCTCCTGGTGGGCCAGGATCTCGGAGGTGAGGGTGGAGGCCCGGCTGCGGAAGCCGTCCAGGTTGGGGGCGGGCTGTGGGGGGATGGCCAGCAGCTCACCCTCCGTGAGGTCCTCCTTCGCGATGGGCATCCCGAACTCCTGGCTCAGGTCTCTGATCATGGCGGAGGAGGGCAGCAGGTCTCTGACTATCACCTCCCTGAGCTTGGTGCTGCGGCGGCAGATGTCGTGGATCCTGGAAACAGGCGGCACCCACTCGGCCTTGCGCCTCCCTCGCAAGACAGGGGCAAGGACCAGCTGGATGCCAGGGCACAGGCCAGAGGATCACAGGTTCAAGTTCAAGGTCAGCCTCAGAAATTTAGAAAGCCCCCCCCCCCCCACACACACACACACAACGTAGTGAGACCCTGTTTCAAAATGAATAAAAAAGAGGGCTGTGGCTGTAGCTCAGAGGTAGAATGCCCCCGGGTTCCATCCCCAGTACCGCAAAAATTAAAATAAAATAAAACAGGGCTAGAAGCTGGGCGTGGTGGCGCACGCTTGTAATCCCAGCATTTGGGAGGCTGAGACCGGAGGATCCGGGTTCGCGGCCAGCCTCAGCTACCTAGGGAGGCACTCCGCAACTTAGTGAGACCCTGTTTCCAAATAAAGAATAAAAAATAGGGCTGGGGGTGTAGCTCGGAGGTAGAAAGCCCCTGAGTTCAATCCCCAGTACCGCAAAAAAAAACAAAACAGGGCTGGAGTGTAACTCACAAGTAGAATGCCCACAGGTTCATTCTTGATACCAAAAAATATATAAATAAAATAAAAAGGGCTGAGGGGAATAGGATATAGTTCAGGTAGAACATGCCTGAACTCAATCCCCACCACCACACACACACACACACACACACACACACACGCAAAAAATAAGCTCGGCCGGTCCTTAGTTACAGTAGGGAAGGAAACTCAGAGAGGTTGGTTAGCTGGGGCCAGATCACACAGCTTGTGAATGAAGAACAAAGACCTCTGAGGAGCTTGGACTCTGCAAATGCCTTCTTCCCTTTTTTTGGGGGGGGGGGGGGAAGGGTACTTTTTTCTGTTTTGAAACATGGTCTCTCTAGGTTGCTGAGAGTCTCACTAAGTTGCTGAGATTGGCCTCAAACCTGCAATCCTCCTGTCTCAACCTTTCAAGTGCTGGGATTGCAGGCTCCCCTCTTCATCTGCGCTCCGGGGTCTTCAAGGCCACTCGAGTTCTGCTCCCAGCACTTTCCTGTGACTGCGGTCTCCCGGCCCTGAGCCGCTGGTGGCAGGCCTCAGGATCCCGCAGCAGCACGCTCACGACTGAACGTCACCCTACCTCCCCTGACCCCCAAAACTCGCAGGCCTGGCATGGAATCCACACTAGTGCTGACCAGAGAGCCCGTCCAGGGACTTCTGTGTGCTACACACGTCTCCGCTGCTCCCAAGCCTGGTGTGAGGTGGGTGTGGCCCCTGCTGCTCCTCTTTCTACCTTTCTTTTTACTTTTTCCTTCTTTTTGTTTTTGTGTTTGTTCTTGTACTGGGGATTGAGTCCAGGAGCCTTCCACCTCCAAGCTACACTCCCAACCTGTTTTATTTATTTATTTTGCAGTACTGGGGATTGAATCCAGGGGCATTCTACCTCTGAGCTACATTCCCAGCCCTATTTTGTATTCTTTATTTTGAAACAGGGTCTCATTGAGTTTCGGAATGCCTCCCTAGGTAGCTGAAGCTGGCCGCGAACCCGGATCCTCCGGTCTCAGCCTCCCAAGTATTGGGGCTTATTTTTTAATTTTGAAACAAGGTCTTGCTAGGTTGCTGGGGACCTCCCTAAGTTGCTGAGGCTGGCCTTGAACCTGTGATACTCCTGTCTCAGCCTTCCAAGTACTGCAATTTATTTTTTACATTTTGAAATAGTGTTTCACTAAATTACTGAGGCTGGTCTCAAACCTACAATCCTGCTGTCTCAGCCTTCCAAGTACAGGAGTTTGTTTGTTTGTTTTTAATTCTGAAACAAGGTCTTGGTAGGTTGCTGAGGCTGGCCTCAAAGAACCTACAATCCTCCCGTCTCAGCCTCCTAAGTCCTGGAATTTACTTATTTTTGGTTTGTTTTGAAACAGGGTCTTGCTAGGTTGCTAAAGCTGGCCTCCAACCCGCAATCCTCCCGTCGAAGCCTCCCATACATTGGGATCGCAGGCACGTGCCACCTCCCGCCTTGGCCACTTGCTTTCTGAGGACTGGGGAAGAGACGGAGGAGGACAGCTCGCGGTGGGGAGGGTAGCTGTCATGATCTTCTGTCAGTCTACCAGGTGCAGGCCACAATTTCCCTGATTCTCCTGAGAACGGATTTTCCCCAGCCATACCCTCTTCAGGCTCCTGTGAGACGCTCCTGGTGGCTCTCCTCCAGCTGCCCGGCTGGCCTCCATGCCGCCTCCGCTGCAGACTCCACGGCCCCACCCACCACGGCCCGGCCCCGCCCACCGGGCATGGCCCCGCCCTCCACTGCCAGTCCCCGCCCCTTGTGGCCCGGCCCCGCCCACCTGGCCAGCGCCTGGAAGGCCCTGCGGGGCACCGCGTTGCGCACGTAGAGCGCCGGGTGCCGCATGAGCAGCGACACGGGCCTGAAGAGGTGCACGTGGAACAGGATGGTCTCCAGGTCGGCGTAGTGGCGGCGGCGGAAGAGCAGCTGAGAGTCATACAGCACCTTGTACTTGCTGCGCTCCGCCCAGGGCACGCTGCGGGAGGGGACAGCGGGCAGTCACGGCGGGACTGGTGGCCTTGAAGAGTGTGTGTGTGTGTGTGCGTGTGTGTGCACGCGCGCTGGGGACTGCACACAGGGGCACTCTACTTCTGAGCTACTTGAAACAGGGTCTTGCTACATTGCAGAGGCTGGCCTTGAACCTGCCATCCTCTTGCCTCAGCCTCCCAAGCACTGGGATTCCAGGAGTGCCCTGTGTGATGAGTTGCAGACAGGGTGCATATTGTGCTGGCGCGTGCGGATCCCAGCTCCTCGGCAGTTCTCACAAGAGTGGATCAGGCACTGGTGGTGCAGACAGGGGAGTCCTGGGGTGCATCCCCCTGAGGACTCCTCTGGTCTTGTCAACAACTCGACCTCTCTAAGGTTGTGGGAGTGCGTGCCCAGCCCCCTCGTTTCTCTCTGCAGTTGCTGTGGGTGTAGATTTCCATGAGCAGGTCCTCACAGTAATGGTTCATTACAGGAAAACGATACAGATTAAAATCCCAAGGCGTGTTGGTGCATGTCCTAGTCCCTGGGAGGCTGGGACAGGTGGATCTCGGGTTTGAGGCCAGCCTCAGCAATTTAGCAAGACTCTCAACAACCTAGCAAGACCCTATTTCAAAATAAACAATAAGCCGGGCATGGTGGCGCACGCTTGCTTGTAATCCCAGCATTTGGGAGGCTGAGACAGGAGGACCTGGGTTCATGGCCAGCCTAAGCTGCTTAGTGAGGCCCTACAAAACTTAGTTAGACACTGTTTCAAAATTGGGGGTGTAGCTCGGAGGTAGAATGCCCCTGAGTTCAATCCCCAGTACTGCAAAAAAATAGGCCGGGTGTGGTGGCACACGCTTGTAATCCCAGCATTAGGGAGGCTGAGACCAGAGGGTATGGGTTCTCGGCCAGCCTCAGCTACCTAGTGAGGCCCTCCACAACTTAGTGAGACCCGGTTTCAAACTAAAGAATAAAAAATAGGGCTGGGGGTGTAGCTCAGAGGTAGACTGCCCCTGGGTTCCATTCCCAGTACCGCAAAAAATAAATAAGTAAATAAATAGGCGGAGGTGGGGGTGTAGCTCAGAGGTAGGGTGCCCCAGGAGTTCAGTCCTCAGGACAACAACAACAACAAAGAGTGCAGACTCCCAAAGGGTTCTCTCACTCTTGGGGTGGCCTGCGTTCTCCCTTGTGTTCCCTACTTTCTACATAAATTTATAAGTCTCAGATTGGTGTGTGCTGAAATTCTTCTCTGTTATGTAAGCCAAGGGCTCTGTCAATCCTGAGCTGAGGAATCAACACATCCCCTGTGACATTCTCACTTCATGGAAGCCACAAGCAGAGAGAGAGAGAGAAAGAGCATTCATGCATGCACACACGCACACACACACACGCGCGCGCGCACACACACACACACACACCTCTCTTCACTCCCCCTTCAGGGGGACAGCACAGCTTTCCCTGGAAACGCCACGCCAGCCACCTACCGGTTCTGGTGGCTCTCCCAGAGACGCTTCAAGCCCTGGTCGGCCAGGCCTTCCAGGATTAAGAGGTGGACCTTCCCGTCCACCATGTGGAAGCCGGTGAGGATGTCCAGGTCCTGCCGAGCCTGGACCTTCACCCGAATCCTGAAGGCCGAGAGGATCTGCTGGACGTTCCTGATGGGGTAGGCGTCCAGCCCCAGGGCCTTGGCGTTGATGGCCGTCACGTCCTGCAGCAGCCCGTGCAGGAGGGGCAGCTTCTTAAAGTCGAACACAAAGATGATGAGTCCGAACCGCGCGCCGGTGGGGTCGGGGTCGGCGGCCTTGGCCCCCACGCCCAGGGGCACCGCAATGTCCACTCGCAGCTGCAGCAGGGAGTTGGCCTCCAGGTAGTCGCCCATGGGCATCGGGCGGTGCTGGAGCGCTTCGGGGGGGCCCCGGAAGCCCATGCGCCTCCGGGCCCTGCCGGCCGGGGTGCGCTCCGAGGGCCTGGGCTCGCAGCTCTGGATGGGGACGGCCAGGTTCAAGTACTTGTGTCCCAGGAGGAGGTCGGCGAAGCTGACCCGGGCGACGCCGTGGGGGTCCCACATCTTGTTCTGGGTCTCGAACGGGTTGTCCTCCGTGTCGTGGGGCGAGATGAGGGACTGGAGATTAAGGTAGGAGTCCAGGGGGTCCTCGCCGAACAGCGTGGGCTTCCGGGAGTACTCCTCCAACTTGCGGTCGCGGTCGTGGACCTCCACCACCATGGGGGGCCCCTCCAGGTATTCCCGCAGCTCACTGGGGTGCAGCGCCCCCAGGAAGATGACGTTGATGTCCTCAAAGGAGACGTGGGCGGCGTGCGGCTTCCCTTCCGTCCTGTGAGCCGGGGTCTCATGGAACTGGTATCTGCAGTACACGGGCGTGCAGAGCCGCTACGGCAGAGGGGCGGCCGCAGTCACTGCAGTGACTGCCGCCAGTCGGCCTCCGGGGGCAGGATCCCTGCTCCACAGCCCAGCCCAGCACCCCGGCCTGCAGCCCGTGTCCTTCCCCCACAAAACTGCCAGGACAAGCCAGGGGTGGTGGCCCACGCCTGTCATCCTAGTACTTGGGAGGCTAAGAGAGGAGGAGCACAGATTAGAGGCCAGCCTCAGCAATTTAACGAGACACTGAACAACTTAGTAAGACCCTGTTTCTTTTTTTTTTTTTTTGGCAGTACTGCAGTACAGGGGCATTCTACCTCCAAGCTACAGCCCCAGTCCTATTTTTTATTCTTTATTTTGAAACAGGGTCTCACTAAGTTGCAGAGGGCCTCACTAAGCAGCTGAGGCTGGCCACAAACCTGGATCCTCCAGTCTCAGCCTCCCAAATGCTGGGATTACAAGCGTGCACCACCACGCCCGGCTAAGACCCTGTTTCTAAATACAAAATAAAATACTGCAGGGCATGGTGGCGCACACTTGTGATCCCAGTACTCGGAAGGCTGAGACAGGAGGATGGCAGGTTCGCAGCCAGCCTCAGCTACTTAGTAAAGGCCTCGGCAACCTAGTGAGACCCTGCTTCAAAATAAAGAATAAAAAATAGGGCTGGGGGTACAGCTCGGAGGTAGAATGTTCCTGGGTTCAATCCCTAGTACCGCAAAAAAAAAAAAAAAAGTGAATGAAACCGCCTTTCCCACGAGGCCACCTCGAGGACTGAGATGGCAGGCGATGGACACCTTACCTCCAGCTCACAGATGGACACAGGCTGCGTGGGCAGGCAGGAGGCGCACTTGATCCGGATGGTGAGGGGGTTCAAGTCCTGCCTCTGCTCCTCCGTCATGATTGGAACTTCTGTTTCCAGACTCAGGAGGCAGTCTAAAATGTTAGCCGACCTCTCACTGCCGCGACTCACCACGGTCTGCCGTCCTGGGCAAGAAATACTCGGCGTTCGGCTCAAGGGCGCCTGGAACCAGCACTGAGGCCGAGACACCCAGAGCTGCACCGAAATCACTACCAAGAAACGATGGAGCCAGGCATGGTGGCTCACGCTTGTAATCCCAGCATTTGGGAGGCTGAGACTGGAGGATCCGGGTTCGTGGCCAGCCTCAGCTACCTAGTGAGGCCCTCCACAACTTAGTGAGACTTGGTTTCAAAATAAAGAATAAAAAATAGGGCTGGGGGTATAGCTCGGAGGTAGAATGCCCCTGAGTTCAATCCCCAGTACCGCAAAAAAAAAAAAAAAAAAAAGAAACGACGAGTTGCGGGCGTGCGTGTGGTGCTGGGGATGGAACCCAGGGGCCTCCTACCTCCCAGCTACACCCCCAGCCCTTTGGTTTACTTTTATTTTGAGACAGGGTGTCACTAAGTTGCCGAGGATCTCGCTGAGTTCCCAAGGCCTAAACCCTGCGATCCTCCCATCTCAGTCTCCCAAGTACTGGGAATATGGGGGTGCACCACCATGCTCAGCTTCCTTCATCTCCTTTACTAGATATTTTTTGTATAAAAAAAAAAAAACTGTAGTAAAGTGTTCATGAAAAGCATCTTTCTCGTCATGGGGAGGGGTGGTTTGGAGACTAAATACCCCTGGGTTCAATCCCCAAGGACCACAAAAAAATAAATAAATAAAAGTATCTTTCCAGCCAGGCATGGTGGTGCACATTTATAATCCCGGGATTTGGGAGGCTGAGACAGGAGGATCACAGGTTCACAGCCAGCCTCAGCAACTTGTGAGGCCCTCTGCAACTTAGTGAGACCCTGTTTCAAAAGAAAGAGTAAAAAATAGGAGTGGAGGTGTAGCTCAGAGGTAGAATGCCCCTGGCTTCAATCCCCAGTACCGCAAAAAAAAATAAAATAAAATAGGGCTGGGGGTGTGGCTCGGAGGCGGACTGCCCCTGGATTCAATGCCTTCTCACTTGCTGTGTCTGGGGCACCGCGCTAACCCTCCCAGGACCTCCGTTTTCTCCTCTGCACAGCTACCCCACCTTCCCAAAGTGCAGGGGGTGAAATGGGCCAGGTCGCCGTGAGCGCCCCATGCCTGACCATCCTAGTTGGGGTGACACCTACCGGCCAGGAGCGGCATGACGGCCAGCTGGAGGGAGAAGGCACACGGGCTCCAGTGTCCTGACAGCCTGGGGTCCACTTCCTCTTCGATCCGAGACATCTTCCGTCTCTTCTGGATTTTCCTTTTCCCCTCTGTATCTTTCCCTTTAACTGTGAAATCAAAGGAAGAAAAGAGCTGGGCGTGGTGGCCCACGCTTGTGATTCTAATACTTGGGAGGCTGAGACAGGAGGATCGCAGGTTCGAAGCCAGCCCCGGCAACTTAGCAAGGCTCTCGGCAATGTAGTGAGAGCCTGTTTCCAAATAAATAAAATCGGGCTGGGGGTAGAGCTTGGGTTCAATCCCCAGTACCAAAAAAAAAAAAGAGGAAGACAACAAATATCACAAGGAAATGGCACCGAGTCCTCAGTGTGAAAACAAGATGCGTCCCCAAAGCAGGATTCGAGCCACATGGAGGCTGGGAGGCCAGGCCTCAGCCTCAGCGGGCCTCCCTCACAGAGGCAGCAGGGCCAAGGGAGAGCCTGGGTTGGGGTGAGGCGCAGGGCAAACTGGCATTTAAACACCTAGCGAGGAGACTGAACGTGCTGGCAAACATCCTCTCCTCCCCCCTTGGGGCACAGTCCTGAATCCTGAGGAGCCGGGCGGGCGGCACATGCCTGTCATCCCAGCACTTGGGAGGGTGATACAGAAAGATCACAGGTTCAAGGCCAACCTCAGGAACTTAGCGAGACACTATTTCAAAATAAAAAAATAAAATAGGGCTAGGGGTGTAGCTCAGTGATAGAATGACCCTGGTTTCAATCCCCGGTGACACAAAAAAATAAATTAACATTCAATCAGATATCAAAAGAATCCAACTGAAATATATATATATTTTTATATTTATATATATATTTTTGCATTACTGGGGATTGAACCTACGGGCATTCTTTTTTTTTTTTTTTTTTTTTGTGGTACTGGGGATTGAACCCAGGGGCATTCTACCTCTGAGTGACACCCCCAGCCCTATTTTTTATTCTTTATTTTGAAACCAGGTCTCATTAAGTTGTGGAGGGCCTCACTAGATAGCTGAGGCTGGCCGTGAACCCGGATCCTCCGGTCTCAGCCTCCCAAATGCTGGGATTACAAGCGTGCGCCACCACTCCCCGGCTGAACCTACGGGCATCCTATCACTGAGCTACATCCCCAGTCCTATCGGGAACCCCAGGCTGAACCCTCAACCGTGAGGCCCCAATAAAGACGCTGCCTGAATGTTGCTGATTCAAACCTCTCTTTATTATACCTCTCTCTCTGGGATCGAGGGCACTACCCAAGCAGTAACAATCACAGCACAGAAGCCGTCTCTCCAAATAGCGCCTTTCCAACAGACTCCCAATAACCCCTCTCTCCAGCAATCCACCTTCCACGAGCAACCCACAACCACCAGCAACCAACAACAACCACCTCTCCTTCCAGAACTTCTCCAGCAACCCACTCCAGCAACAACCCAGCCAGCCTCCCAACATGCGAGTGGTGGAGGCTCTTAAAGCCACGCAGGGCCTGAGCCACGAGGCACCTCATACAGCTCTCACCTGGGCCGGCCACGAGCCGGGCGTGCTGGTGCATGCGCTCTGGCGTAGGGCAGCCCCAGGATGTTACCACCTGCGGCCACTTCTGACACTCTGCCAGACGCCATCTAGAGGCGAGGTCTAGCTGGCCGGACTAGGCCCCCGACACAGTCCTATTTTTCTTTTTCTTTCTTTCTTTCTTTTTTTTTTTTTTTGCAGTACTGAGGATTGAACTCAGGGGCATTCTACCTCCGAGCTACACCCCCAGCCCCATTTTTTATTCTTTATTTTGAAACCGGGTCTTGCTAAGTTGCGGAGTGCCTCACTAGGTAGTCGAGGCTGGCCGGGAACCCAGATCCTCCAGTCTCAGCCTCCCAAATGCTGGGATTACAAGCATGCGCCACCACGCCAGGCTTATTTTTCTATTTTTTATTCTTTATTTTTAAACAGGCCCTTACTAAGTAGCTAAGGCTGGCTGCCAACCTGTGATCCTCCTGTCTCAGCCTCCCAAGTACTGGAATTACAAGCGTAAGCCCCACACCAGGCTCTGAAGTATCCTGAATTTGAAACACTTCACAATTTCAAGTCTATTTAATTATAAAACTTCAAGCCGGACGTGGTGGCGCACGCTTGTAATCCCAGCATTCAGGAGGCTGAGACCGGAGGATCCGGGTTCGAGGCCAGCCTCAGCTACCTAGTGAGGTACTCCACAACTTAGCGAGACCCGGTTTCAAAATAAAGAATAAAAAATAGGGCTGGGGGTGTAGCTCAGAGGTAGAATGCCCCTGAGTTCAATCCCCAGTACCGGAAAAAAAAATTATAAAACTTAGACACCCATCTTGACTTACTCTGCGACTTCTGTCTTTCTAGCATATCTGTTAAGCTGCTTAGTGATGTTTTCTCAATTAACTCCTTGATCTCCATCATGGAGGCCCCCATCAAGGACGCAGCTGGTGCTGTTCTCGATGTGCTTCGTCTAGGAAACCACAAAGAGAAAAGTGAACAAAGCCAGGCCCGGTGGTGCAAGCCTGTAATCCCAGTACTCGGGCTGCAACAGGAGGATCGCAGGTTTGAGGACGGCCTCAGCAACCTAGGGAGATCCTGTTTCCAAATAAGAAAAAAAGTCAAGCTGGGGATGTGGCTTAAAGTTAGAATGCCCTTGGGTTCAGTCCCCAGTGCCGCCACACACACACACACACACACACACACACACACACACACACACAATGAATGAAGACAAGCCAGGTGCAGTGGTACACACCTGTCATCCCAGTACTCAAGAGGCTGAGACAGGAGGATCGAAGGCTCAGCAACTTGGCAAGACCCTTTATCAAACAAAAAATAAAATAGGGCCGGGCGTGGTGACACACGCTTGAAATCCCAGCATTTGGGAGGCTGAGACTGGAAGATCTAAGTTCACGGCCAGCCTCAGCTACCTAGTGAGGCCCTCCACAACTTAGTGAGACCCTGTTTCAAAATAAAGAATAAAAAATAGGGCTGGGGGTAGAGCTTGGAGGTAGAACGCCCCTGGGGTCAATCCCCAGTACCGCAAAAAAAAAAAAAAACTAGGTAGCTGAGGCTGGCCGAGAACCCGGATCCTCCTGTCTCAGCCTCCCAAATGCTGGGATTACAAGCGTGCACCACCATGCCCGGCAAAAAATAAAATTAATTAATTAATTAAGTAAGTAAATAAAATATCAAGGTAGGCATGGTAATAGCACCACATGGGAGACCAAGACAGGAGGATCGCAGGTTGGAGGCTGGCCTCAGCAAGTTAGCAAGATCCTGTTTCATAATAACAAAGAAAATAGAGCTGGGCGTGGTGGAGCACACTTGTAATCTCAGTACTTGGGAGACTGAGACAGGAGGATCTGGGTTCACGGCCAGTCTCAGCTACTTCGTGAGGCCCTCTGCAACTTAGTGAGACCCTGTTTCCAAATAAAGATAAAAAAAAAATAGGGCTGGAAGTATAGCTCGAAGGTAGAATGCCCCCGAGTTCAATCCCCAGTACAAAAAAAAAAAAAAAAAAAAAAAACCCACAACCACCATGAATCAGTCAGGCCCATGCAAGGGGAGCCCCACTTCCACCCCACCCCCTGAATAACCTGGGTCTGTCCTTACCGGGATGTGGAGAGGTCATCCGTTTTGATGGACTTTTCATACTCCTCACTGCTCTTGCAAGAATTTTCAGGATCTGCTTGCTGAGAACCTGTTGATAGGAACAAATGTCAAACTTCTAGTTCCATCCTAGTTCACATTTTGTAGCACCTGGCTCCAGGCAGAAGGCCTGGTGCCTGCTAAGCACTTAAATAAAGGTTGTTAAACCGGGCGCCTCAGCGCGTGCCTGCAATCCCAGTTCTCAGGAGGCTGAGACCGGAGGATCCGGGTTCGTGGCCAGCCTCAGCTACTTAGTGAGGCCCTCCGCAATTTAGTGAGACCCTGTTTCAAAATAAACAATAAAAAAATAGGGCTGGAAGTGTAGCTCAGAGGTAGAATGCCCCTGGGTTCAATTCCCAGTAATAAAAATTAGAAAGAAAAAAAAAAGTGATGAGACCCAAGCGGTCCCAGTACCCTGGGGCGCAGCCCACCCACCATGGCCCGCTTGCTCACACTGTGACGGCTTCCCGTGCTTTTCCTCTTTGTCTTGTTTCCCTGGGAGATGCTCTTTGTCCCACTCCTCTCTGTGGACCTTGCCGGCTTTCTCGGGATCCGGTTCAGACAACCTTTTCTGATTTAAAACCAAATGTTTCACTTCCTCTAGAACACAAGAGACAACCGATCAGGAAATCAATCAATTAGAAATACCCTATGGAGCCCGCGTGGTGGCGCACACTTGTCATCCCAGGACTTGGGAGGCTGAGACAGGAGGATCACAGGTTCAAAGCGGGCCTCAGAGTTTAGCAAGACCTTGTTTTGAGACAAAAAATTTAAAGAGCTGGGGATATAGCGGTATTGAGGATTGAACCCAGAGGCATTCTACCTTTGAGCTACACCCCCAACCCGATTTTATTTCGTATTTGGAAACAGGGTCTCGCTAGGTTGATGAGAGTCTCACTACTTACTGAGGCCATCTTCGAACCTGTGATACTCCTGTCTCAGTCTCCCGAGTACTAGGATTACAGGCATGCACCACCATGCCTAGCACAAATTCACTTTTAAAAAAAGGAAATAGCCGGGCATGGTGGCGCATGCTTGTAATCCTAGCATTTGGGAGGCTGAGACCGGAGGATCCGGGTTCACGGCCAGCCTCAGCTACCTAGTGAGGCACTCCACAACTTAGTGAGACCCTGTTTCAAAATAAAGATTAAAAAATAGGGCTGGGGAGCCGAGCGTGGTGGCGCACGCTTGTAATCCCAGCATTCGGGAGGCTGAGACCAGAGGATCCGAGTTCGCGGCCAGCCTCAGCTACCTAGTGAGGCACTCTGCAACTTAGTGAGACTCAGTTTCAAAATAAAGAATAAAAAAAAATAGGGCTGGGGGTATAGCTCGGAGGTAGAATGCCCCTGAGTTCAATCCCCAGTACTGCAAAAAAAAAAAAAAAATAGGAGCCGGTCGTGGTGGCGCACACTGGTAATCTCAGCATTCGGGAGGCTGAGACCGGAGGATCCGGGTTCTCGGCCAGCCTCAGCTACTTAGTAAGGCCCTCCGAAACTTGGTGAGACTGTGTTTCAAAATAAAGAATAAAAAATAGGACTGGGGGTGTAGCTCGAAGGTAGAATGCCCCTGAAGTCAATCCCCAGTACCGAAAAAAAAAAAAAAAAAAAAGGAAATAGAAGCCAGGCGTGGGTGGTGCATGCTTGT
>PVLC010033731.1:0-17328 GCA_004027655.1 Graphiurus murinus | reverse complement strand
GGTACTAGGGATTGAACTCAGGGGCTTTCTACCTCCGAGCTACACCCCCAGCCCAATTTTTTATTCTTTATTTTGAAACCGAGTCTCACTAAGTTGCGGAGTGCCTCACTAGGTAGCTGAGGCTGGCCGCGAACCCGGATCCTCTGGTCTCAGCCTCCCGAATGCTGGGATTACAAGCGTGTGCCACCACGCCCGGCTAACTTTACCGTTTTTACTGGCCCTAAATTATTTTGCCAGGTCGGATTAGGAATGTTTCCAAATTAAACTACATAGAGATTAAGGAGAATAATTCTATCAGTAATATTTTTTTTTTCTGAAGACGTCTAACTAGGGGAGATATTAGGAAGAAAGACAGAGCCCACTTTCTGGTGCAGACTAGACTCTTCTGCCAGAAATTCTTCCTTGTTTTTAATTCCTTTCTTTTCTCCAGAGACAGCATGTTAAAGAACATTCAGAAGGGCCGACATCTTTGGAGAAAGAGAAATGTGTGTTATCTGAGCAGACTAAGCTGCACCATCATTTGCAAATGACATAATAACCATCCTGAAATACTGAAACCAAGAAATAGTAGGTCAGGGTCTCTAAAGTTTTCTCTGAATTCTTGCCTTGTCTTGGTTTTGTTTTTCTTTGGGGAGAAGACCATTATGCATGCATCCCAAGGATTCTAGCCAGTTGGCTTGCTCTTTCTCTGTCTACACCTGGCTGAATACTTTTTGGCCCTATCCAGCTTGGGTAATACTTGGATTTATCGACCAGCAGGGTGGGGGTGACTGTGTTAAAAGAATGCATTCAGTCATTTTTCAGAAAACTAAATGAGCAGGAAGTCTTCAAGGACTGGAGAATCCTGAAAATTTGAAAGTAAACTTAGCAAAGTCACATCTTGAAATATATATCCAGAAAGTAATAAGATGAGTAATAGATTATAAATGAGAAGTTTTTCATCAAAGAGTTCTTTATATAGCAAAAGTAAGAAACAAATACAGAGGGGAATAAAAAATGTTTTTAAAAATTAATTAGAGTTCATCTATTTAATGGAATATTACTTTCCCATCAAAAACTAATGTAGATATATATTTTTTCTTAGGTGAGAAAATGTCATATGTATTGTTAAAGGACAAAGCATACTTCACGTATATATTTATCTTTACAGATAAATGTGATATTTTTTAGATAATTAGGGCATACTTTTTATTTCTGATCATCTATGCTTTTAACATTTTCTACTGAAACCCTGGATTTAAAAAATCTTACTCAGTATGAAACACTCAAAACCATCTCCCCTGAGGTTTCCTTATCTCCTTTTATCCAGGGAAGATGTGTTTGTGTGTGCATCTACGTGAAGAAAGAAAAGACTGTTTTTGACAAACGCTGTCTTCTATCTTAATCTTGAAATTTAAGGGAGGCTTTTAAAAATGGAAGTCAGTTATTTCATTTCTCTGCTCCAAACCCTCCAAATCCTCCACATGTCACTTTAGTAAAAGCTACAGATTTTTAAACTAATTAATTAATTGATTAATTAATTATTGCAGAACCAGGGATGGAACACAGAGGCATTCTACCTCCAAGCTACACCCTCAGCCCTATTTTTTATTCTTTTTTTTTTTTTTTTTTTTGCGGTACTGGGGATTGAACCCAGGGGCATTCTACCTTTGAGCTATACCCCCACCCCTATTTTTTATTCTTTTATTTTTGAAACCGGGTCTCACTAAGTTGCGGAGTGCCTCCCTAGGTAGCTGAGGCTGGCTGCAAACCCGGATCCTCCGGTCTCAGCCTCCCAAATGCTGGGATTACAAGCGTGCGCCACCACGCTCAGCTTTTTTTTAAAAATTCTTTATTTTGAAACAGGATCTCACTAAGTTGTGGAGGGTCTCACTACGTAGCTGAGGCTGGCCTCGAACCTGCAATCCTCTGGTCTCAGCCTCCCAAGTACTGGGATGACAATCGTGCGCCACCATGCCCGGCTCACAGATCTTTTAAATGACCTGTAGAGTCCAGCCTGGGCTGGCCCTCGCGGCTGCTCGGCCTTCCCTCCTCCTTCTGGCCTTCAGCTGCCTCCTTCCAGCCAGGGCTCTCCAGGCTATTTCTCCCTCATGGCTGTCGCACCTGCTGTCCCTTTGCCCAGAATGCGGTTCCTTGGATTCTGCACGGCTGGCACCATCTCTCTCAGATCTTTGCTCAAATATCTTCTCCATGAGGCTGAACTGACCTCTTGGTTTAAAGTTGCATCCTGCCCATCTCCCCAGCACACCTGTGCTCCTTGCTCTGCTCTAGCTTTTTTTCTGTTGGATGGTATGGTACTGCTGAAGCGTGTGTGTGTTCATGTGTACGCGTGCGTGCGTGTGTTTGGGGGTGGCAGGGCGTAACGGTGATTGTTTTAGTCCATTTCCCATCACAACAAAACAGAACAGAACAAAACAGAACAAAACACAGCGCTGCAGACTGGGTTCCTTATAAAGGAAGGGTCCCTTGGGCCCACGGTTCCCGAGGAGTCGGGTGAGCGGCTGCACCCCTGGGTGGCCGTCCACCTTGCAGAGTCCCACGGCAGCCCAGGGCAGCATGCGGCCGGAGACAGGGAGTGCACTTCCGAGCGCCCTGTCTCCGTCTGTCTAGAAAGCCACCAGCATTCACTAACGGTAGGGGAGTTCCACTCTGACGGCCTCATCCAGTCGTAATCCCTTTCCAAAGCCTCCACCTCTAAACACCGAGGTGGGAGTCCGTTTTCACCCTCTGAATATTTCGAGACAGGGGCTAAGGTCAACACAAGAAGCCTAGGGGTGCTCCAACAATAGCCAGCCCACAGCAGCAGTGCTTGCGGTGTTAAGAACATTCAAATGCCATGTGTTCTATCGTTGGCAGTAAGTAAAGACGGCGAATAAGATTTTGTTAAATATAGTCGGCACACACCTATAATCCTAGTACTTGGGAGGCTGAGAAAGGAGGATCTTAGGTTTGAGGCCAGCCTCAGCAGTTTAGCGAGAATTTCAGCAACTTAGCGAGAGACCCTGTTTCAAAATAAAAAATAAAATAGGGCTGTGTGGCTTGGAGGTGTGTCCTTGGGTTTGATCCTCAGTACCACCCTCCCCCCTTACACATAAAGATTTTGTTAAATAATGTATATTAAGTTTCTGGGAAGGCATAGAAAGAAAGTATATATGTGTGTGTGTGTGTATACATATAATATATGCAATATAATATATACATATAACTATATACATATTGTATATGTATTATATGCTATAATTAATTGCACATAATATATAATACATATATTATATATTATGAAATATCACATAATATATTAGTATATTAATGCAATATATAATATATGCATGATATATATCTTGTATGTATAAATACATATATAATATATGCAATATATGTATAATATATAATATATTATCAGATGTTAAGTGACAATTAAGGAAGAAAGCATGAAAAAACAGTCTGAAAGAAAGCAAGCAAAAAAAGAAAGAAATGTAGAAAAAGTAGGATAAAATGAAAGCACAAATGGAGAAATAAATCCACGTGTATGTTTTCAATACAAATAAAGTGCGAAACTCTGCACTTAAAAGTAAACATGGGTAGACTGTATGACACAGCATATCACACACACATACACACACACGGCATAAGCACACCAAAAGGTTGAAAGGAAAAGGGTAGGAAAACAGAGGCACACACATGGGAAATGAAAATGGGCGCTTCCATATTGCCATTGGGAAACACACATTTTAAACTGTGTGAAAAGTAAAATGAAAAAGAAAAATTGAAGAGCAGGTGAAAGCAGATCTGTGCATAGTTAAGCATAAAATTTAATTTATCACTCTAAGAATAAACGGCACATTTAATGGCACAACTTCGTGTAGAGGAAAATTAATAGAATTGCAAATAGAAATTGGTATATTTGCTACATACCACCATTTGTCAAATTGATAAATATCACCTCGGGAAATTTGAATCATCCTCTCAGTAATTTGTAGTGTAAGTCAACAAAAAAAGTTAGTAAAGGTATGGAAGATTTAAATAACATAATTAATGAGCCAAGCTAATAGATACAAATAGAAAATTGAACTCTGCAATTGGTGGAGATACCTTTTTCTCAAGCTCATACAGATTGTTTATAAAAATTAACTATATTATGGGCAGGGATCAATATCATGTAAATCACATTTTATTATTTTTCTCAAGCTAATTATGTAAGAAATCAGTAAGACAAGAAAATAATAAATAAATTTCCTATACTTAGAAATTGAAAAAAGTTTTCATAGTTCATTAGTCAAAGAAACCACATTGAAAATGAGAAATGTTTGATTTGGAGTAAGAGGAAGCATGTGATTTTGTAGGTGAGATGACAGATTTGTTAATTAGCCTGATGTAATCATTCTGCAATATATGCATATATCAAATCATCTCACTGTAGCCCGTAAGTATATACAATTATTATTTGTTAACTTAATTTTTCAAAAGAAAAAGTAAGAAAGAGAACTTGTGGGAAACTTATAGCCTTAAATATTTGTATTACTATTATTCTTATTCTTATTCTTGGTACTGGTGATTGAACCCAGAGACATTCTACCTCCGAACTACATCCTCAGCCCAATTTTATTTCTTATTTGGAAACAGGGTCTTCCTAGGTTGCTTAGAGCCTTGCTAAGTTGCTGAGGCTGGCTTCAAACCTGCAATCCTCCATCTCAGCCTCCTAAGTATTGGGATTTCAAGTGTGTGCCACCATGCCCAGCAAATATTTGTATTATGAAAGAAGAAATTAAAAAAATTATTAACCTATTCCAGTCTCTTTAGAAATTAGAAAGAGTGCAGGGGAATAAGAGTAATAAAGTAAAAGGAAGAAATTAATAAGGATAAGAGAGAAATAAAGTTAGAAAAAAGATGCAATAAAGAGTAGTCAAAAGTTGACTTTGTAAAGTACTAGTAAAATTACCAAATGGATAACAAGGTTTGTATCAAACAGAGAAAGGACCCAAATAAAATAAGGGATGAAAAAAAGACATAAGTACAGATACTGCAGAGATTAAAATGATAAGAGAAAATTATAAGCAAGTTTATGCCAATAAATTTAAAAGCAAAGTGGACAAATTCCTAGAAAAATGTTCATTCCAACTGACTTAAGAAGGATTTAAAAGCCTAAATTGTCCTATAACCATTAAAGAAGTTGAATCAGGAGTTATGTATCTTCACAAAGGAAATACCAGCGTAGAGTTTTTCCATTGAGTTCTAGAAAACCTGCAAGGAAGACATAATATCAATCTTCAACTTATTTGAAATACTCCCTAATTGATTGTATTTGAGGCAAAATATTGACATCAGCACCAAACAAAAAAACAGGAAAAGGATAACTGCAGACCATCATCACTCATGAGAAATCAATGTAAAATTCTAAAGAGCTTTTTATAAATCCAGCAGTGTATGAAAAAGTGGAAGTAGAGTCACCAAGTTGGGTTTGCCCCATGAGCCCAATGATTATTCATGCTTATCTTTAAATATCTTTGGCCACGTTGCAGATTAAGATATTAACCATGAAGAAGAGAGTTGGTAAGCATGTTCTTATGACTGGGGTCTAGGATGTACCCCAAAGCTCGGGTGTTGAAGGCATGGTCCCGAGGTAGCCAGGTTTCCTGGTGAGGTGTTTCAGGCAATGATCGGATCACAAGAACTCTGACGCCACCAGTGGTTAAACCCCTGATAGTGGGATGGACTCCTGGGCCATGGGACCTAGCTAGAGGAAGTAGGTCCCTGGGGGATGTGCCCTGGAAAGGTTATCTTGTCCTTGGCCCGTTGTTCTGTCTTGCTTCCTAGTTTTCATGATCTGGGCAGCTTTCCTCTGTCATGCTCTGCTACCATGCTGTTTCTGCCTTGATGCCTGCTGAGCATGAACTGAGTCTCTGAAATCATGAGCCAAAACAAATCTTTCTTCCTCAAAGTTATTCTTGTTGGGTATTTTTGTCACTGACATGAAAAGCTGACTAGAACATATGCTTGTATTAAAATTAAGATCTGCTCATCAAAAGATATCTAAGCCAGGCATTCTGGCAAGGGCCTGAAATTCCGTATTTGGGAGGTTGAGATAGGAGGATTGAAGGTGGGAGACCAACCTTAGCAACTTAGTGAGGCCTTCAGCAACTTAGTGGGATCCTGTTTCAAAATTTAAAAAATAAATAAAAAATTAAAAGTAGGGCTGGGGGTATAGCTCAGAGGCGGAATGCCCCTAGGTCCAATTTCCAGGATTGGAAAAGCAAAACAAAACCAAAAACCAAAACAAAAATGAAAAAACACCCAAATCTTAAAGAGTCGACTTGAGAGAAGAAATGTGCAATATCTACAACTGTCTCATTCAACATTCTCCCTGCTACAGGCCAAAATGACTGGCTGCACAATTTAGAGGAAGGAAGATTTACTTGCTCACAGTTTCTGGAGATTTAGAGGTTCAGTCCATGTCAGGCTGGGTCTGTGGGGCCCCGGACGTGGCGATGGGAAACGGGGGCGCAGGGGAGAAAACCCCAGGGCTCTGCTCCTCACTTCAGGGAGGCTGGAAGCAGAAAGAGAGAAATCAAGCGGAGAAGGAACCACAGAATCCTCAAGGCCATACCGCCAGGGACCCTCCTTAGCAACCAAGCCTGGCCTCCAACATTGCTACCTTGTATTCATGAGGGCTGGAGGAACATTCTAAATCCAAACCATTGTAACAACAGACAAAAACAAAGACAAAACAAAACAAACCAATCAACTAATGAAACAAACAAATTCCTTTTTAAAATCAGTAAGAAAAAGGCAAGCCAAGCATCGCATAAAAGAGAAAACTGAAACGATCCAAAAATGATGGAAAGTCGCACAACCCCACCAGTAATCAGGAAAATGCAAATCAGAACATTCTACCTTTGAGCTACACACCCAGCACTACTTTTGTTTTCCAGTTTGAAACAGGGTCTCACTGAGTTGTTAAGGCTGACCTTGAACCTGTGATCCTCCTGTCTCAGAGCCTCCCAAGTAGTGGGATTACAGGCACGCGCCACCACACCTGGCCTAGACGATCTATATTTTAGGGTAATAAAGATGTGTGGTGAAATATCAGGAAAAGCAAGGTAATGATAAACGCATTTCAGGATGGGGGAGAGAAGGAGGTGGGGCCGGGCTGCCGGGGCACCTGTCCCCTCTGCTCTGTAGGAACGACCATCCCAGCAATTGGAAAACACAGCGGCCTTCAAGGGGAAAATCTAAGGGCTTCAACATGAACGACATTGAGGTTCTTTTTTGGGACATGATTGGGTTTTTAGAAGGAGAGGACTAAGTATCTATATCCTCTGTATGGAGAAGAATGAATAAAAAAGAAAAAGAAGTGTCTGAACCCCGCAGATAGAGAACGTGAGCTCTTGTTCCAGCTCCACTGCTAATAGAAAACCATGTCATCTTTGGCAAGCCACTTAACCTGCATTTTTTTTTTTTTTGTCCATTTTAATAAATTGCTATAACAAATCCAGCCTTGCCTATTTTATAGGATTGTGCGAGGATCAAGTGTACTTGAAAGCATTTTGTATGTTATTAATGAAATGGGACATTCGCAGACAACACGATTTTCCTACATATGTCCTCAAAAGATTTATCTTTCCAAGCTGGTATCCAGGATCTACAGGATGAAAGGTGAGTATGATCAATTTAATCACACACCTCTTCTTCTGCCAGTTTCAGAGTTCTGTACAGTTATTAGCCAGGGACTGTCTAAAGCTGTTAGCAGGCGGGGTGTAGCTGGCCTTGGAGGGAGTACTTGGCTCTGGGGCTAGAGAAATTGGTTTTGAATCCTGGCTTTGTCATTTATTACCTCTGACATGTTGGCAATTTGCTCCCGACCCAGCTCTTCGATTTCTTTATCTGTAAAACGGTGGTTTTATGGCCAAGAGGGAAGGGAAATACTTTTGTAGAAGACCGCAGGGCTGCCCAATTTCCTTGTCCAGGCCTCACTCAAGGGGGAACCACGCACCCAACCTGCTTGCTTGCCTCCCCGTCTGCAGTCCATTGCCGGGGAACAGCCGCTTCTGCCTTTTAATCTTTGACACTCTTGGTGACATTTGTGATGTGGAGAACACGTGCTTCTCTTGGGAGAAACTGCTACCTCTGTCTTCCTTCAGCACCTCAACCTCCCTGCTCTGTAACAAATAACACAACCAAGGCAATTGCTGGCCTTCTGACTGGGATCCTGTCTTGCTACTGCTTCATACAGCTCTAGTGAGTGGACCAAGTAAAAGAGGCTTGAGCCCTTCTTTGCTCCAGCTTCACGGAAGCTCTTATCCTCACACAGGATTATATTAGTAGAATGCATTATTTTGAAGACTCAAATCTCCAGTCAGTTTTTTTTTAAATTAAGCTTCCTATTTGGAGGTCATTATAGATGCACATGCAATTATAAGCAACAATGCAAAGTATATGTGTGTATTCTTTACCCAGTTTCCCATCAACGGTAACATCTTGCACAACCAGAGTACAGCGTCACAGCAACCCGGTGATCTTACTCAGGTTTACTTGTATTTGCAGTGTGTGCACACTTAGTTCTTTTGCAATTTATTATCACATACATACGATTGTATGTCCACACCAGAGGGGAGAGAAAACCTAGTTCTATCGCTACAAGATTCTTTGTGTTGACATCTTTTTTTTTTTTTTTTTTTTTTTGGCAGTACTGGGGATGGAACCCAGGGACATTTTACCTCCAAGCTACACCCCCGGCCCTATTTTTTATTCATTTTTTTGAAACAGGGTCTCACAAAGTTATGGAGGGCCTCATTAAGTAGCTGAGGCTGGCCGGGAACCTGGATCCTCCAGTCTCAGCCTCCCAAGTACTGGGATTACAAGCGTGCGCCGCCACGCCCAGCTTGTGTTGACATCTTATAACATCTTTCTCCTCTGCTCCTGATCTTAGGGCAACCGTGAAATTGTTCTCTATTTCTCCAATTCTGTCATTTCAAGAATGTTGCATAATGTCGAAATGAGCTGTATACTTTGTGGTGGCGCATGCTTTCCAGTACTTGGGAGGCTGAGACAAATTCGTGGCCAGCCTCAGCTACTTAGTGAGGCCCTCTGCAACTTAGTGAGACCCTGTTTCAAATAAAAGAATAAGCTGGACATGGTGGCGAATGCTTGTAATCCCACTACTTGGGAGGCTGAGACAGGAGGATTACAGGTTCGTGGCCAGCCTCAGCTAGTTAGTGAGGCCCTCCACTTAGTGAGACCCTGTTTCAAAATAAAGGATAAAACTAGGGCTAGGGGTGTAGCTCGGAGGTAGAATGTCCCTGGGTTCAATTCCAGTATCACGAAAACAAACAAAAAAGTCACACAACAGAAGTCAGAAACACTCTTGGAAAAAAGTCTCAGGGGAGAGGCACTGTGCTTGGCTTCTGTTCCTCGGGGTTGACCTTGGATCTGATGTGTGACTCAGGAACAAAAAGCGTTTAGTGCTGGGCTGTTTTATTTATTTATTTTTTAATCAAGAAGGCGACCGTCTCCTACTGGAGTTCTTTGGGCTGAGCCACACGAGCAATGTTTTTTTTTTGTTGTTTTTTTTTTTCGGTACTGGGGATTGAACTCAGGGGCGTTCTACCTCCGAGCTATACCTCCAGCCCTATTTTTTATTCTTTATTTTGAAACCGAGTCTCACTAAGTCGCGGAGTGCCTCACTAGGTAGCTGAGGCTGGCCGCGAACCCGGATCCTCCGGTCTCAGCCTCCCGAATGCTGGGATTACAAGCGTGCGCCACCACGCCCGGCTACGAGCGATGTTTTTGAAGTGGGGCACTCCTTCAAAAATAAAAGCCAGAGGAGGAAACCTTAGGAGCAGAGCATTGCGGATGATTTCTGTTTACCCAGGCAGGGTATGATCACGACGCCGGCAGAGCTTTATTTTTCTTCAGTTGGGAACCAATCCCACGGAACCAGAGCTAGCCGCATCACATGTTCAATTAGCAAGTATTTGGTGAGCGCTCCAGGAACATACACCACCAAATGTGGGAAGTGTCGGGAGAAAACCCCAGGCTCTGGTCTGGAGAAGTCTGTAGTTTTATAAACTTGTAATCGGGATAGATACATAGTTATAAATGCAGTAGTTACTGATGTGTGCTTAGGAAAAGAGATGGATCAGAACTGAACTGCTGGGTTGTTGGGGAAAAAAAAAAAAAAAAGGCAGAGTGTAGTGGAGAAAACTGCAAAGACTTACGTCCCTGACCTTCGAGGTTGCTTCTCTGGTTGTTCTTCCTTAAGGTCCGAGGGAGGCCATAGTTGCAGGTGGATGAGCAGCCCTAAGATACACTGGAGGTTTTATGCTAGAAAGGTGCATGTATGCCTTTACCGATACTAACTTGTACCTACAAAGATATGTGATTACAATGCACCAATCAAAAAGAGGATTTGTTAAAGTTACACCAGGAGATTTTTGATCTACGTAATTGGGAGCCCATCTCTATTAAAGTGGCAGAAACAGCTAAGACATTTGTAGATCGGCTTCAATCCTTGGTGCCTACCTGGCCCTCGTTTACCTCCTTGCTGGGAGGAGTTATCGGATTAGCAGCCATAGTCATTCTAGGTTTATGCATTCTACCACTTGTTGTACGCCTTGGAATCAATGCCTATGTTAGTATATGAGCAGATTTACATGGAATAAAACTGCAAGCACTGCCTCGCACAGGGCCTGGTAGTCAATGACGGGTTCGATTTTCTCAGGGCAATATCAACCTAAGACAGCGCTCGTTGAATGACTCATCGAGACCCCATGACGGGTAAGATTAAGCACCTGGTAGGAAACGACCTAAGACAGGCACAGTCCTTCGTGCATTTTAAAATAAAAACGGGGGAGTTGTGGGAACCCAGCTGGACCCTTTCCCTTCTGGCAGTTGCTATCCGCATATATGAGTAATTATACTGATTATTCTGCTATGGCTACTTTGGCGTCTCGAAGTCTGGAGATTGCTCCTCGGATGCGTAGATGAAAGACCCTCCTACTTCTTAGAAAGTAAATATATGACTCTAAAGGAGCATGGTTTTATGACCCTAGAAAGTTTGCTTGACCAGCTATGTTAGGAATGTGAGCTATACGTGTAAAACGAAGAAGTGGTGCTAATTGTGCTCTGACAATGATTGATATGTTATAAATGTATACGTAACCCTGTTGTGCTCAAGAAATGTATAAAAAATCCGTGCTGAATAATTAAAAAAAAAAAAAAAAGAAAAAAGAAAGAAGAAAGACACTGGTGGGGGCAGATGCATGCTGTTCAGTAGAGCTTTCTGTGATGACGGAGGCATTGGGTGCAGTCCAGCACCCTACCCGTTAGTCACCGGGGGGTACTAAGCCGAAATGTGGCCAGTGCAGCCGTGCAGCTGAATTTTTTATTAGTTCGATTTAGATTTAAATGGCCACATGCGGCAGGCGGCCGCCATATTGGACATCACAGGGCAAGACTTTTTTTTTTTTTTTTTTTCTGAGAATGACCTACCTCTTGAACAGAGGAAACTGGAGCAATAGACAAGAAGGGCTGGTGAGAGGCCAGGCGGTCTGGGTGTGGAAGGCAGCCTTGAGGGCTGCTGTTTGTGGAAAGAAGGCTCCTGTGTTAATCAGAGCCCGGTCAGGACACCACTACTGTGGTGGTTATCTAGTTAAGGGAGGTGAAATTGACATGGAACTAGCCATTGTGGTTTGTGTGCGTATAATGGCGTATCATCCATCTGTAGAAAGAAACGAGGGACCGACACACGCTACAGTGTTGATAAACTCCGGGGTTGCTTCACCAGAAGGAATTGAGTATACTGAATCCCTGAACTCGGTATAAAGCTGTTAACCAGCCACCTGAAACTGGAAAAAGAGGAACCACCAGGTGGGGGAACCTTGGGAAGCAGCTGTGAGTCCTACGCCCGGCAGAAAGGAGTTGGAATGTTCAAAACTTGGAAGCCTGCAGGAGCCGGGCAGAGCTGGAGCTGAACCTTTGAGGCCGGTTCTGAAAAAGCAGGAGAAACTGCACCTCTGAGTCAACTACCGCTGCAGAAGGAACTGTTGCTAGACCGGAGACAGTTTTTTTTTTTACTCGGGACAGCAAGCCACGGGGCAGACCCTGAGCGCCGGCCTGCACTCTGGGCCCTGCAGCCTGTTAGGAAAGCGGACAGGCTCGCCGCTGGCCCAGCTGACTGGGGCTTGCCGTCCCGCCCCGGCATCGCAGCTCACGGTGTAGGAGGTTAGTACCAAGCGCCATCCACCAGCTCAAAGGACTCCGGGCTGCACCCGTGGAGCCCGGCTGTGTGTGGGAGACCCCGGAATCTCAGATGCCGGTTTCTATTACCCCATGGGGTTTCGCCTTCCTTTTAATCTTTGCTGGAGGTAGGAAGAGGATCTGCCTGGCTAAGATAGGATGAAATATAATGTATTTCATCATATGTATGTAGTATGTGTGTATGTATGTAGTAGGAATTGTACTGAGAATTGAACCCAGGGGCATTCGACCTCTGAGATACACCCCCTATTTTTTATTCTTTATTTTTGGAGACAGGGTCTCACTAAGTTGTGGAGGGCCTCACTAAGTAGCTGAGGCTGGCTGCGAACCTGGGATGGCTCCTGACTCAGTCTCCCAAGTATTGGGATTACAAGCGTGCACCACCACACCCAGCCTATTTTATTTGTTATTTTCAAACAAGATCACGCTAAGTTTCTGAGAGTCTTGTTAAATTGCTGAGGCTGGCCTTGAACCTGTGATTCTCCTGTCTCAGCCACCCAAGTACTGGGATTACAGACATGCACCACCATGCCTGGCTTTTATTATATTTGTAGCCTTTGGATTTTTAAAAAATTAATTAATTAATTAAATTTTTTTTTTTTTGGCGGTACTGGGGATTGAATTCAGGGACGTTCTACCTCCGAGCTACATCCCCAGCCCTATTTTTTATTCTTTATTTTGAAACAGGGTCTCACTAAGTTGTGGAATGCCTCACTAAATAGCTGAGGCTGGCGGCGAACCCGGATCCTCCGGTCTCAGCCTCCCAAATGCTGGGATTACAAATGCACGCCACCATGCCCAGCTTATTTATTTATTTTTAATTGGTACATTGTAATCATTCATCTTTGTTAGGTAGGAGCTGGTAAAGGCATACATGCACACAGCCTTTGGATTTTGAAGTACTTTTTCTTCCCTCTCTTTTGCAGACT
Source organism: Graphiurus murinus (assembly GCA_004027655.1). Lineage (NCBI taxonomy): Eukaryota > Metazoa > Chordata > Mammalia > Rodentia > Gliridae > Graphiurus > Graphiurus murinus. Next base: position 4,144 of record PVLC010033731.1, on the reverse strand, counting down.
AAAGGAGAAGACATTTACTGGTCTATAGTAAAATGAGAGCATCTATATTCCATTGTCTGGCTATTCATAGAGGAGTTGTACCCATTCTCTTTCTACCTCCCAAGGTATCTCTCTCCTTCATCTAAAAAAGCATTGAAATATAATCCATATATTGTAAAACTCATCATTTAAAAGTGCACAATTAGCCAGACATGGTGGTGTACTTCTGTAATCCCAGTACTTAGGAGGCTGAGACAGGAGGATTACAGGTTTGAGGCCAGCCTCAGCAATTTTGTGAGGTCCTCTGCAATTTAGTGAGATTCTGTTTAAAAAAAAAAAGAAAAAAGAAAAAAAGCTGGGCGTGGTGGCACATGCTTGTAATTCCAGTACTTGGGAGGCTGACACAGGAGGATCACAGGTTCGTAGTCAGTCTCAGCTACTTAGTGAGGTCCTGTTTCAAAAAATAAAGAAAAAAATAGGGCTGGGGGTGTAGCTCAGAGGTGCAATGTTCTTGGGTTCAATCCGCAGTAACTAACACACACACACACACACACACACTGCACACACACTCCACACAATTCAGTGGTTTTTTAACAAATTCATAGAGTTGAACAACCATCACTACTAGCTGATTCCAGAATATTTTAATTATTCCCCCCCCCCCAAGAAAAGCCCTTCCATACTCATATTAAGTAGTCACACACCACTCTCCCACCACCAACTACTATCAGCCACCATCTGTTTTCTCTCTCTATGGATAGCCTGTTCTAGACATTTAGTATAAACGGAGTCCTATAACACATGGACTTTTCCATCTGGCTTTTTTTTACGAAGCATCATGTTTTCAAGTTTCCTCCATGTCATAGTATTTATTGTACTTCTTTCCTTTTTCATTGCCGAATAATGTTCCCTTGTGTGGCTCTTTCTAACTGAGTCACTCATCAGTTGTTAATCAGTTGGTTGTCTCCACTTCAGGGCTACCCCGAACAAGCTGCTATGAATCTTCACACATTGCTTTGGGCGCAGGTTTTCATGAGCTAGGAGTGGAATTATTGGATCAGGGGATGTCTCAGTCTGTTTTCTATTGCTGTAACAGAACACCCGAGATCTGGTAATTTTATATAGACAAGACGCTTACTTTGACTCACAGTTCTAGAGTCTAGGAAGATTGGGAGGCTGCATCTAGCGAGGGCCTCGTGTGGCTTCAACTGAGGCCAAAGAGAGGAAGAACGAGAGGCCAGGTGCAGAAGAGAGAAAACCAAGAAGCCGAACTCATAACGCTCCCCCCTCGAGGACACTAATCCTTCCTGAAGCCTGAGTCATCGTTGCTGTCTTTCCCTGGGGTGTTGGTATTTCAATCTGGCTAGGATTCTTTTGATATAAGGTTAAAAATTTACACAGGACTACATCCCAAGCTGTCAACACTTATAAGAGTGTTGTAGGAGCTATTAAGTTAGAGCATTTATTTTCTTTGACTTTGTATCCCTGCTTTGGGGTCTCTCTCTTATAGGATAGAATCATCAATCAGAATGTATACAAAGATATCAAGGCGGCATTATTTGTAGTGGCCAAAATGGGAGAGGGAAAAACCTGTATGCCCAACAATAGGGGATTGTTGGATTGCTTATAGAGCTTTTATATTATGCTTTGATGACACTTATTAAAAGAAGAATTTGGTGCTCGCTTCGGCAGCACATATACTAGAATTGGAACCATACAGACAAGATTAGCTTGGCCCCTGTGCAAAGATGACATGCAAATTCATGAAGTGTTCCATATTTAAAACAAACAAACAAACAAACAAAACACGAATTTGAGGCGTATCTGTTAATCCAGAAGGATATTCATGACCTACTATGTTTAGGAAAATCATCCAAAACTTGGAAATAAAGCATGTAACTGGATGATCTTAGCATTCCACTGTGCCATCTATGAAAAAGCCATCCTGAAGGTCACCGAGCTTTCTCCCAGGAGGAGGAGAAACTTGGCTTGGTATAATGGTTACAATCGGTTAGGGGCCAGGCATTTTACAACTTGGTAAAATTAGAGGTTAACTCGTAGAAATCTAAGAAGGTACTTTTTTTTTTTTTCTCTGTATAGCAAAGAAGATAACCAGAAAGGTTATGATTTTGTTTCCCTGTAGGGCAATGACGCATTTTATATTTAACCGAGCGCTGTTATTTATAGCATTCCTTTGGTCGGTGTTTATATAAATCACACCCAAAGTTTTTCAGATCCAAATTGAATCTTCCATCTTTATTCTGCCAGCTTCCTCGGGAAAGAGTCAAGGGAAGTTTTGACAGGTGCCCATGACTCTTTGTGTGGGGATTTGTTTATGTTGGTTTGACAATGATTATTAAATGAGAAAAGCAAGTTGCAGAATAATGTGTGTGGATTGTTTATAAGATCATGCAAACAATTTCTAGTCCTACCCCTGCATGTTGGCATGTTTGAGTGTGGATGCGAGTGTGGAAGAACTATGGGCCTGAGTGTTAACATTGCTCCAGTTACTTTGGAGGGGGTGGTGTGCAAGGGAAATTATATATGCATTTGCTTTATATTGTGGATCACTTCTTTTTTTTTTTTTGCGGTACTGGGGATTGAACTCACGGGCATTCTACCTCCGAGCTACACCCCCAGCCCTATTTTTTAGTCTTTATTTTGAAACCGGGTCTCACTAAGTTGCGGAGGGCCTCACTAGGTAGCTGAGGCTGGCCATGAACCTGGATCCTCCGGTCTCAGCCTCCCGAATGCTGGGATTACAAGTGCGCGCCACCATGCCGGGCTTGGATCACTTCTTCATGGAGTAGTTAAACATTTTCATCAGGAGAGTTGAAGACTGAAACCCTCTTAGAAGATTCTGCAACAGTTTATCACCCGGTTTATTCCACAGTGAATATATACAATATATTCATAACAAAAAGCTTCCTTTTTTTGTGTGGTACTGGGGATGGAACCCAGGGGCATTCTACCTCCCAGCTACACCCCAGTCCTATTTTTTATTCTTTATTTTGAAACGGTCTCACTAAGTTGCAGAGAGCCTCACTAAGTAGCTGAGGCTGGCCGAGAACCCGGATTCTCCTGTCTCAGCCTCCCAAGTACTGGGATCACAAGTGTGCGCCACCAAGCCAGGCTTCCATTTTCAACTGAAAAGAAATTTCACAAAATTGGAGTTCTTTTATACCAGCTGCACCCACGCCTGCTTGTATGATTGGTAAAAAATAGTTCAAAATTTACTGCTAGGCTTTTCTCTTTTGCTTTTCTGAAACACACACTTAGCTCTGGTTGGACCAGGAATCAGGGGAAGTAAAGAAGGTTATGGAAGGAATGAGATTCCTCGATGCAAATTAACTCCATGATCTAGTCAGCCAGGCTGTTGTCAAGAAAGATAATTTTTTCCCCCTAAATCTGGTATCCTCCCATGTTAGCATACTGAGCAGCAAATTAATTCCCAGAGTAGCCCCCCCCCCCCCTGCTGTCTAGGCCTCGAGTCTGCTGCTGGGTGGCGGGGAATTACCGTATAGAGGGACTACTAGAGGCCATCCCTGGAGACGGTTCAAACTGGTGAGTTGAACTAGGGTTTAAACCTGCTTTGACATTTAGGGATTCCCCTCCGATACTGCCAGGGAGGGGAGAGGCTCCTGAGGGAAACCGTCTTAACTCCAGAGAGAGTGAAGGAGCTACACTCTCCCTGTAAGCTTGGACTGCGGTGCGAAGTGATTTACAAAGCCCTTCCTTGCGCTTTTGTGTTTTACACATCCAGTTGGGGTTGTGTACAGTGTGGTGCAGTGGGGCGGGGGGCTGGGCTTTGGCATCAGGCTGGTCCTTTAATATTGCCTATCCTTTAGTAGTTTCTTTGTTTGTTTATTTATTTATTTTGGTACTGGGGATTGAGTTCAGGGACATTCTACCTCCAAGCTATACAGCCTTCCCTCCTTCCTTCCTTTTTCTTTCTCTCCTCCCCTCCCCTCCCCTCCCCTCCCCTCCCCTCCCTTCTCCTCTCCTCTCCTCTCCTCTCCTCTCCTTTCCTTTCCTTTTCGCAGTACTGGGGATTGAACCCAGGGGCATTCTATCTCCAAGCTACACCCCAGCTCTCTCTCTCTTTCCTTCCTTCCTTCCCTTCCTTCCTTCCTTCCTTCCTTCCGTCCTTCCTTCTTTCCTTCCT
>PVLC010033730.1:0-17308 GCA_004027655.1 Graphiurus murinus | reverse complement strand
TCCCAGCTCCAGGAGACTTTTAATGTAATTCTACATATACTTTCTATGTGTTATTCTTAGTAACAATTTGTCTAATGTTCAACTATTTAAAAAGCTTTCTGCATTCTGGTACTTCATCTTACTTTATTTCAATACTAATATAGTTTAATAAAACCTTTAATTGGTCAATAGTGGATTTATTCCTACCATCATACAAATCGAGTGGTATCTCTTACTTTTTGAACTTTCAAATTTCTTTATAGTTAATATTCCACCTGTGTGACAAATTAACTAATGCTAAAGATGCTTGTGAAGAATATAAAATAGTTAATTTGTGAAATGCAAAAGTGGAAAAAGAAACAAATTATAAATTAGCATCTTATTTTGTATAATGCTGAGTTTAAAATATTAATTTGAAACTACATCAATAAGCACAATATAAGGTAGCATTTGTTTTGTCCAGAAGGCATATGAATTTAATTGGCAAAATGTTTCTGGCATCCTTTCCCTGGGAAAGCAGAAAACATCATTTATATTTGGGGGCTGATACAGTATTTACTGAATGCCTACTGTATGCCAGTCAGGACTAGTACCTACTATCAGCCGCCAAGGAAGGAACAGGAAACCAGAGAATACTCACATCAACAATCAGGAAGTCTAGCCAGCACCATGCATTGGTAAAGTACATTTGAAAGCCATATGCAACCCACTTTAGAAGCATTTCCAGGATGAATATATAAGTGAACACTTTGTCAGCATATTCTAACATGGTCTTAATGGTTTTGCGTTGTTCAATATATATGTCTTCAAAGGCCTGTTAGTAAAAAAAAAAAAATCTGTTGAATTTCATTGTCATAAACAACCTCTATATCTTAGGGAAAAAATGATACAAGCTTCTCATGAGGCACCTATGGCTGAAAGGCTTAGTGTTTCTCATGAGTATATTAACTTTACAGCTACTTGTATACATGTGACTATTAACTAAGTCTTTGAGTCAATTGAGGAATTCAGATAATTGTGTTTGTGTATGTGTGTGGTGGTGGTGGTGGTGGGGTGGGTTCTGGGGATTGAACCCAGGGGAATTCTACCTCTGAACTATCCCCCAAGTCTTGTCTGTTGCTGAGGCTGGCCTTGAACCTGCAATCCTCCTGACTCAGTCTCCCAAGAACTGGGATTGCACGCACGTGCCACCATGCCAAGCTTCAAATAATGATTAAATTTTTAAGTTTTTGTTTAGAGTACCCTTCTCTGCCACCCCCAGCTTAAAATGTTAAGAGACTGTCAGCTGCTTTTCTTTTAAGGCAGAAAGCAGAAAGTCACTTGGAGTAGATTGTAGATTGACTTTTTTCACTGAACTTTCGCCTTCCCAGTAATGCAGATATAAGGCAAAAAGCCCCCTCAGCCTCCTGAAAAGAAATTGGAATTTCTTCTTTCACTTTCTTTCCTCTTTTTCTTTTTCTCCTTGTGGGTGGGAATGAATGGTGTGAAGCTCCCTCTGTCATTAATTTTGCAGAGTTCTTAGAAAAGGGTGGAGAACTCACTTGTAGGAGTCCCTGGGCCTTCTAGAAAGAAAAGACCATTTATCTAGTCCCACCCTCTTTTTGGGGGCAGGGAGGCATTCTACCTTAGAGCTATATCCTCATCTCTATCTTTTTTTTTTTTAATTTTGGAACAGGTTCTAAGTGAGCGCTGGCTTTGAACCTGCAATTCTCCTGTCTCAACCTCCCAAGTACTGGGATTACAGGTGTGCACCACCTCACCTGGTTTCACTCAATTCTCTTATAGGAAAAAAAAAATTCAAGTTGACATGGCAGAATGGATAAAAGAGAAAGTAAATGTCTCTAAAAAGAGAACAGAGAGATCCATGCTTGTGACTAGGGTTCAACATAAGGGCCTACAAATTTTTGAACTGGAAGCTGGAAGCCTCCCAGAAGCAAGCTACTGTACCAGCATATATGTGCACTTTGGGGAGCTTTTACTGAGTATAATACAGAACCAATAACTATTACAGCAAGGGCACCTGACACAGATAAGACTCTGTAAGTTTTCTCCTTGGCATTAAAATACAAGGCTGTTCAGGAGCAGTGGCATACATCTGTAATCCTAGTGACTCAGGAAGCTGAGGCAGGAGGATAAGTTCAAGGCAGGCCTGGGCAATTTACTGATACCCAGCCTCAAAGACAATGAAGAAGAAGAAGAAGAAGAAGAAGAAGAAGAAGAAGAAGAAGAAGAAGAAGAAGAAGAAGAAGAAGAAGAAAGGAGGAGGAGGAGGAGGAGGAGGAGGAAGAGATAAAAGTGCTGGGGATGTAGCTCAGTGTCAGAGAGTTCCTGACTTCAATTCCCTAGTATTTCAAATTGAATGAATGAGGATGGTCCTTTTAAGACTTGAACACATGGTAAGATGCAAAATTCACTTTTTTTTTTGGTATGGGGGTTTAAATGCAGTGACATTCTACCTCAGAGCTATACCTCCAGCCCTTTTTATTTATTTTTTATTTTGAAACAAGGTCTAAGTTGCTTAAGGTCTCTCTAAGTAAGTTGCTGAGGCTGATCTTAAACCTGTGATCCTCCTGTCTCAGATTCCCAAATACTGAGAAAATAGGCATGTACCACCACACCAGGCTCAGGATATAGGATTCTTAGTCTAATCAGAAGTGGGTTTAGAGGCCTCCAGATACAATGAAGTTATTTTCCTAAGGAAATCAACTAACTGATCATTCTAGTAAATAAGTGAAAAAATAAGAAAATGTAACCACATTTCTATCACCCAATGGAAAAATGAGTCATACCATTTTCATTATATCAATCAGCATTTTTATCAAACTAACCATTCCATTTAGTGAAATCAGACATAAAGAAGGCATGTGATGCTCTCACTAGGCTACTCTTCTGTAATTAAGTTAGTCTACTATTTGCCATTCACCATGGTTTGCAGTAATCTTATCAGTAGTACGAACAAGACAAGTAAGTTCCCTACAGCATGCAATGTTTGGTATTTGGATGATAATTCCACATGATATCTGCTTAGTCATTTTTAATAGGAACTACCTCTGATGACCAGACATCAGAAAGGTCCCTCTTTAAATACTATAAACACCAAAAAGATCCCCAAACACCATATAACCCTGAGTTTGATTCCATCCAGACATGGAGAAAACTATAAAAGCTATTTATTGGGCCCTTCACTCTATGATGAATACATCACACTTTTCGGTCTTGAATCCTCACACTTTATTTTAAAAATGGGTAGTGTGAGTTTCATTAGACAGAAGGGGAAGGGGCTCAGGTAAAAGGTGAACAAGCAGTGTGTGTACCACTTACCAGAGCCCCGCTGCTGAGCAGAATCATGAAGACAATGAAAGTTTCAAACCAATTGTGTTCCACTATCTTGTAGCACGTTTTTCTCAAGTTCCACCAGAGTTTCCCTTTGCCTTCTTCTATGCTTATTTGACAACACTTGAACTTCCGGACACAGTCTAAAATAGGCGAGAATAAATGAAGAAAAAATAATTACTCTTTGATTATGTTTATTTGTGTTGGTGGAACATTCACCTACATTATTTTCTTTTAATATACTGTAATTAATTATTTTTAAAGATGGCTTCCATTTGTCAAAATCAAAATAATTAATATGGCTTTTTTATAGGATAGCAAGATTTATTTTAATCCAAGGAAAGATGAAGACAAAAGAAGCTCTCCCCACAAAAAGGGAGAGGCCCTTAAAAAAGAGTAACCCACATATGGCTTCTCAATAATTTATTTAATATATTTATTACATGTTTACATGACTACTATGATGAATTATATTACATTATAAAAACATAGAAAAACAAAGAAAAATAAAAAAGCTAATTGTTAATATTTCCATCCTACCCTTCTAAGTATAATTCTATTCTGTGTGGAAATTATATATATTTGGATTCTGAATAGTTCACTTAATGGTATAATATAAATATTTCCTATCTTATCATAAGTAAATAGATTTACAAAACATTTAATAATATTTCTCTAAATAAATTTACTAAATTTATATAACAATTCCATCATTATTGAGTATTTCTGTTGCTTTAATTCTGGACATTATCAGTAACAACGTAATAAAAACCTTTGCTTAATTCATAAACTACTAGATCAAAGACCCTTCAACAAATATTTGCTGAATATCTGCTATATTAAAAAAAACTGTTATGGAGAAATTATAATAACATAATATCCAAACATGTAAAACAGGCTTGCCCTCAAAATATCTGTATTTTAAACAGATACGATTTGTCTACAAATTCTGTAGTTATAAGAAGCAACAATTATCACAAGACAAAGCTTTATAAGTGTTCATTAATAAAGCGTACTACTATGGAAGAAGTGGAGTTGGGGCTAGATCTTGAAAGATCATGACTAGAATATGCAAATGTAAGAGTGAAGAAACTGATATAAGCAAAACTTTGACAGGAAAGTCTGAGACTTGCACAGAAGGGATTAGGAGTGGAGAATGGAAAGAAGCTCAGAGCCATAGGGTTTTATGTGGTTTGCTACACAACATTATTACAATCACATATAACTGATCCAAACCTCAAATAACATAATTTTAGACCTCAGCAAATCTCTAGATTATTCCAGTGACATGTTGTCCCCATATCATATAACTTGTAGTATATATCAGCATTTTTATAATTTATTATCTTTGTTAAGAAATAATAATAATAATAAATAAAAAACATCATTGACTGTGTCCAGAAGTTCAAGTTACTCAGGATAGATTTAATACATATTTATCAATTAGTACTCACTATACTATAACAAAACAATGAATGACAAATTACCACTTTTATATTCTTTTGTTTTTCTTTATAAATATTTTTTTAAACCTAAGAAGAATTTTGTATAATTTGGCTTTAGGTCACAGAAAGCCAGTTAGCAGGGTTTCTTAGAGCTGACCAGAATCCCCCCAAATGAAAGTATCTAATATCATTTATTAAACCTTATGTTTAAAAATTGTCATTATTTTGATAGGGACAAAGCAAAGAATATCAAATAAATGAATAGTAGTTCAACGATGCTGGAGTATTAAAAATAAATACAGAAATAGAAAAGAAGGATGGATAAGAAAGAGAAGACCAATGCCATTCCTGCTCCTGCTTTGCTCACCTTCTGTAAAGCAGGCTTCAGGTTCCAGGGATTCTTCAGGCTCGGCCTCAGGCTGCTCTCCCTCAGCAGGGGCTCCTATGTCGACTGTGCTGCCTTCAGATGAACTAGTTGCATTTAGCTTCTGAAAATCAATCCCACGGAAAAGCTTTGAAATATTTTCTTTAATCTAAATACAAAAAATTCTTAAGGTGTGCCCCCCGTCTTCTGTATGCATTTTCTTGATCTGTAATTTAAGAGTAACTTAAATATATTGCCAATCTGCTTTGGTAGAGGCGGGGGTCACAAGATTAGATAGAGCACTATAGCATAAATTTTTTTCTTTGGCATATGGTGTTAACAGCTGAAATAACTTTTGTTTAAGCCCATGTATAGAATTTCCGAAGTAAGATCCTGCAGAAAGTTTATGTAAGCCACCAGAATCGTTTGCTCATCTGTGATCTTGATTTTGCAAATTAGTTTGTAAATGATATAGTTTGTTTTATTCTAAAATTGTGACCCAACCAACAAAAGCCGCATGAGTGTATTTTCATGTCAAATGCAGAAAAGATTTGATCAAGTGCACAGAAACAGCAACAATCTAAATTTATCCACTTTTCATTGACATGAAAACATATACTACCAATTGTTATTAAATATATCATTGTCTAATTCCCCCAAGAGCAGCACATTGTTAGCTATATAGCAAGAGCTGATATTTGCATTCTCTTTGGCCAATGCACTCCTGTGATTCCTTGTGCATTTGGAAACTACTTGTTATTCTGGCACTCTTACCTGCCCTGTTGGTATAGGCAAAAATGAATCTTTGCTTGTTCTGTTTTCCTTTAGGTTAAGTCAAATAGCACCAACAGAAAAATAGATGGAAGTTGATTTAAATCTTGAAATGCAATAAACTTTATACTGGTCGGGCTATTCTTGAGATCCTGGTACATATAGGGATCCCAGTCTTAAGCTTAGTCTTAAAATGATATAGGAATGACTCAGGAGCAGGTGTGAGTGCCACATGAAATCAGAGTAGTTTGGGCCATAGCATTCTCGAACCTGTTACAATGTTATTACCATTAATGCATAACATTAGGACATTGCTCAGCTGAAAAGAGCTACTTTATCAAGAGGATGAGGTAAGCACATGATCAAAATGCACACTGAGGTATGTTAATCTAGATCAAATGGGTGCAGTAGTCAGTAATGGAAAGATTCTATCCATGTTTGGACTAAGGATTATATGGATTTTTCTCTAGGAAGATGATTCCTGTGCCTTATGAAAATAATTTCATATAAAGTATTTACTTAGCATATTGGTTCTGATGAAATAAAAATATGTATGTCTGATATCTATAGATAATATTGAAAATGCTTTTGTCTTGGGTAGTTTAATGATATCAATGATAGATGTATAAATATTAGTTGCTCCTGTCTTCTTAGAATTAGTTTTGTGATTATTAAAAAATGTTTCCAATATAGTTAAATAAAAAATTATCTCTCATAAGGTGCTTGAAGATTGCTCACTGCAGATACAACACAGCAAGAGACCAATAATCATAGTATCTTTGACATTAAAAATTTAAAAATATTTTCTTCTAAGATGAAACTCCAAAGTAAGAATATTGATTACAAATATTAGAATTCTTTAGACTTTTCGTGATTTTTATCCTTTCTCTTTCGGTTAAACTCTCATATATAGTTGAGATTATATATATGTAATTGATTAAGAAATTACTAAAATATCCTCTTCTTTCATCCATCTAATTCCCTTGAAGCTGTTGCTTATTAGGGACCTGATAATACAGATCTTGTCATTTTCAGGATGTTGAAATATGACACAGGTAATCAGACAAATTGAAGCTTAGGCAAATCTTATCTAACTACAGGCAGAACAATGTAAAAACTATAAAATATTCCTTTTAAGAATAAGGGTCACACTGCAAACACAGAATGGATGAAGACTTGAGATGGGTCCAAGGAAAAATTGAGGATCCACATTCAGGCTTCTCCATGTGCCCAAGCTGGCTCTGGCAAGGGACTGCATCAGAGCTCCATCAGTGCTGAGTCTGTTGCAAGTGCTTGATAAAGATTGTTAAAAGTGAATGGATGCATGAATAAGTGAATGAAAGGCTTCATAACAGCATAAGTCTAGCTCTGGACAGTGAATGGGAGCAGTCACCAAAGTATTACAGGAAATCTTGGTTCAAAATGTTGAAACATTCTTAGAGGTTCCTTGTAGCATCTACCATCACAACTACTGCCCAACAGCTGGGCGTTTTCTTCTATGGAACATTGGGAAGACCCTTGTCAACATAACCATTCCTTTCTTGGCTACTTTACAGCACACATGATTTTTCCCTTCTGTGAAGTCTCCCCAGTACATCTGGACTCCTAATTTCTTCCATTCCTTCTTCACTCTGCCATATGTACCGAACGTTTCTCATAATTCTTCTTGTTATTACACATTTTGACCTTTGATTGAGTATGGGTCTCCTTAACATGCTTATAAGACATCTGGGGTCAGGAAACACACACTATAGGTCTATGGATAATACAACCAATATATTTCAGCACTAAGAGCAAACAGAATCACCAAAATGCTTCTGTTAAATGAATGAAAAAAATCACTAGATCAAAAATCTGTTTTCAATTACTTGTTCAAGTTAACAAGTCATCCAATAGTTGGAGCGAGGTTAAAAATTAGAGAATATTATCTGGGCCTTGGTGGTGAATGCTTGTAATCCTAGTACTTGGGAGGCAGAGACAGGAGGATTGCAGGCTCAAAGCCAGAGCACTGTAAATTAGGGAGACTATATTTCAAAATAAAAAATAAAAAGAGTTGGGGTGTAGCTCGGAAGTAGAAAACATGTTGGTGCAATCCCCAGTACAAAAAAAAAAAATGTTCATTAGTACTCATCTCTGGAAATTCTAATGATAAAAGGAACTTCTATGTTTTCTTTTATTTAAATCATATTAAACTTTGGAGAATGAGCATTGTTCCTGTTCATTTTAGTACAGTTACTAAATACTGATATAGAATTAATAGATACATTTTTCTTGAAGCCAAGTATCTATTTAATGATCATGTTATTACTTTTTAAAAAGTACAATTAAAAGTACAACTTAAATGTATTTTGTATTTTGAGAAGAAATATCTCTACAGAGTTAATTTTTTTGGAGCAAAGATCATGCCTTTTATCATCATTATATCCCTAGTATCTATCACCAATGTTTGTGTTTAATAAATGCTTGCTGTGTAAATGAAAAACCACTGTATAGAGTCTAATTCAACCATTAACTATTTCTAATATCTCCTGTCTGATGCTTATTTTTACATTCAAGGGAATACCAAAAATATTTGCTTTTAATTGCAGACTAACACCAATTTTTCAAGATTCTGAATTATCTAAGTAATGATCAACAACTCTTAGAAATAGGAATGCTAATTCAAAACCATACTGCCAGTAATTCCAACCCAAATGAGTTCATGAAGTGAACTTTAGTTTTAACTCTGGAGTCAGGAAAACTACCACTGAATCATTCAGCATTGTTTTCCCTCTTTCTATTCTATGTGCATGGATCTATAATCTCAGTGGTAAATGGGGCCTCTTTAAGGAGAGGAAGTCTCAACATTTCTTGTCTTCTCCTAACATTAAACAGCACAGGACCCATCACATATATCACTTGAATATCTCTACTCTGATACTTAGTTTACAAAGCCAATCTAAGCTGCACATTAATGCTAAACATCAGTCAATCCAATATCTATTTAGATAGGGAAATGTGAGTTTAATTATCTTGTCAACGTCATGGTGAATCAGTGATTGAACTCTAAGTTGTCTGTGCTGTAAGATAATTTTATTGATGATTAACAATATAAACCCAACTTTACCGATGTAAAACATTTAGTAAACTGGAGTATGTAACTAAATAATAGGTTCAAGACAGCATTGTGACATTGTAAATTTCCATGTTTCACAATCATGAACCTTAGTATTAAATCATCATATTAGAAATTCTTCTATACATTAGGTTAGAGTGTAAGTAAATGTATACTGGAATATTTCATGAAACAAGTATACTTTAAACCATGATCCTGAAATGTAGGCAAGAAATTCTAATTTATAAAACCTTTCTAGATATCAATTTTATGACTTTCTTTAAATCAAATAAGAGGCAAATATATTAACAAAATATATTGTTTAAAATAGTTGAAATGTGTAAAAATCCCATAAAATCAGACTAATTAAATTAAGGATATAAGATTTTCAGCATCAGATAAGGTCATAATTATGATCAGTCTAATTGCAGTGCAAATCTACTCATTAGAATTATCAAATGTTTATCACTCTATGGAACTATTGCAACTTTTGCACTTAAAGAAGAATTTTAAATATAAGCTGCCTGTAAATATTCCAATCTGGGCATCACTCACTAAAAAATGCTACCCAAATCAAGAAACCAAAATATGAACTGGCTAAAGGTGGGCCTAATTTAACAAGTTCTATTCCTCCCTTTGGAAAAATGTAGATGTTTAGAATCTCTTTTCATTACCTATTCTTATTTATTAGGAAACAAATGAACTGAACAATTCTATTTGCTGTGAACAACATTGACCATCATTTACTTTCAAGTAAAAATATTAGTTGAATACATTTTTCTGAGAGTGGAAGTCTTATATTACAGGGTTCTATATTTTTAAAAAATCTGCTATGATTCTTCTAAGTGCTGAATAATTATAGCTATATGAGTTAACATGGCAAAATTGTATTATACTTACTAATCTAGTAAATAAAAATATGTGAAAGAGATTGCTTTGATTTGCAGATTACCTTTCAGCAAAACTTACTAGGACACTAAACAAAAAAGTAAAGTAATTGGGGCTATAATAATATTTTTTTTAAAAAAGGCAGGAGAGAGAAAGGCTTTCTGCAAGAAATTTCCAAACAGTACCTTCATTTCTCCTTTAGGCCCTTGGCATGTTCAAAATTTTGCAACACTAAACAGAAATTAAATAATCCATAAAGGCATGCACTTGTAATTTTATTGAATATAATTTCTATTAAAACCTATATAATAAAGTTAGCAGCTAAATTTATTCTTTTTTTTTTTTTTTTTAAGTTAGGGTTGTCAGACTTGCCTGACCATGCTTTGTATGACTCAGCATAATAGCAGCTGTGCATGTTTTTATTTTACTGCCAATGGATGGGCAAGGATCATAGCTGAGTAACATGCAGGCCAGTCAAAAGTAATTTAGAAACTGATTATATTTATATATACACAACTTGCTTGGGTAACCTGGGTAAAAGTGGTTGCACGAGTCTCTGGCTGGTTAAAAAACACCAGAGCTGCATTCTTGATGACTCCAGCTTGATTTTACCCCTGTGAGAAGTAAGAACGGTAAGCAGTGAAGGTCACAGTATACACTACTATATAACACTTTGAAAAATCATCATTCAAGCATGGCTTCAATAGTATTAAAAACTCTAAAAAAGGAAAATTAGTCACTCAAAATCCCCAAAGGAATTACACTACACAGAGTTAAAATAACATAAGTTAAAACATATGGTTATGACATGAATTTTAAATGGTATACTCCAGAGAATCTCCTAAAAGCTGACAGAATTCTACACACATTTGGCAAAGACAGAGAAGAGAACTTAGTTCAGACATCTCAACAACCTCACAGTCCATTCACTCTACCCTATAAAAAGAAATTCATTTAGATCTTCCAAAAAATTAAAGTCCCTCTTATTTTCTTTAATTATAGAAATCATTTAGAAAGAAATAGTAATAAGCTTTATATCATTATTTAGTATTCTATGTGTGATACTGAACACCATAATCCTGCACAATCAATTAAAAAAATGACCAAATGAAAATGACTAGAATACAGACACTACAAAGGTAATTCAAGTGGCAGTATTTGAAATTCTAGGAAATGATTTCAATTCTTTTGTTTTTTAGTGTTGAAATACCAGGTAAAATTCTGAGAGATCAAAATCTCTCCCTTTGTAAATTTATGAGTTTATATCCAGAAAGTTTGATAAAAGCCACAATTAACAATAACCTGTAACATTCAGGTAACAATCTCTATGTGGACAGATATTGAAAGGACATCACAACTCAAACAATAAAATAATTCTGTCTGCTTCCAATGAGCAGATTAGTTCTCTGCTTCCATTTCCAAAATACTGAGTCCACAATATTATTTGTAGCACTTAACGCATACAGAGTCAACTTCATTCAAACAGAAAACAAATTTAAAAAAGCTTAATGGTAAGAAGAGAAACTATCCTACTATGACCTTGCCCTCACTGGACATCCCTCTTGTGTCAAGTCAAATTTAATGGTTTGAAATGAGGCAAAGTACATGCTCTTGGCTGGGCATGATGGCACATACCTGTAATTTCAGTACTTGGAAAGCTGAGACAGGAGAGTAGCAGGTTTGAAGCCAGCCTCAGCAATTTAATGAGATCCTTAGCAACTTAGTGAGACCCTGTTTCAAAAATAAAAAAAATAAAGGGGTCGTGGGTATGGCTGAGACGTAGAATGCTCTGGGATTCAATCCCTAGTACAAGAGGAGGAAGAGGAGGAGGAGGAGGAGGAGAAGGAGGAGGAGGAAGAGGAGGAGGAGGAGGAGGAGGAGAAATACATGCTCTTTTGAAGAGTCTAAGGCTTTAAGATTCTTGATAGGCACAGGTAAAAACTTTCTCAACCAGACCCCAAAGGCACAAGCAATTCAAAGGAATATGAATACATAAGATTGCATTAAACTGAAGAGCTTCTGTGTGGCAAAGGAAACTATAAAGAACCTCAACAGAGACCTGACCGAATGGGAGAAATTTTTTGCCAACTACTCCTCCGATAGAGGACTAATATCTAGAATATACGGAGAACCCAAGAAACTCACCATTAAGAAAACAAATAACCCAATCAAAAATAGCAAATGATCTAAATAGACATTTCACAAAAGAAGAAATACAAATGGCCAACAAATGTATGAAAAAATGTTCAACATCATTAGCACTCGGAGAGATGCAAATAAAAACTACACTGAGATTTCATCTAACCCCAATTAGAATGACAATAATTAAAAACACAAACAACAACAAATTCTGGCAAGGGTATGGAGAAGCGAGAAACCTAATACATTGTTGGTGGGATTACAAATTAGTGCAACCACTTTGGAAAATAGTATGTAGGATCCTCAGATGAATGGGAATGAACATACATATGATTCAGCAGTACCACTTCTGGGTATCTACCCAAAAGAATGGAAACCAAACTATCAGACTAATGCATGTGTATTTATGTTTAGAGCTACACAATTCACAATTGCCAAATTACGGAACCAGTCAAGATGTCCATCAAGAGATGAATGGATTATAAAACTATGGGATATGTACACAAAGGAATTTTACTTAGCCATAAAGAAGAACAAAATCATGTCATTTTCAAGGAAATAGATGGAACTGGAAAACATTATGACAAGTGAGATTAGGCAGTCACAAAAAGTAAAAAATCAGATGCTCTCCCTAATATGCGGAAGCTAGGGAAAAAGTATGTAATAAGAGGGACTCTAAACTGGGTGTGGTGGCACGCACTTGTAATCCCAGTACTTGGGAGGCTGAGACTGGAGGATCCGGGTTCATGGCCAACCTCAGCTACTAAGTGAGGCTCTCTGCAACTTCGTAAGACCTTGTTTCCAAATAAAGTATTAAAAAAAATATGGCTGAGGGTAGAGCTTGGAGGTAGAATGCTCATGGGTGCAATCCCCAGTACCAAAAAAAAAAAAAAAAAGGGACTCTAGATGAAGAAGGAGAAATATTTGATGAGCAAAGAGCAAAGAAGGTGACTTAACTAAAGATGATGGGAGGGGGGAAGAGGGAAACACCCTAATGCATGTAATGTACTTCTACAAACATATCAAAGTCAATCACTAAGCCAAACATGAGAAGGAGAGGCGGAGAGGGAGTGGAGTGGGAATTGGGGAAGGGTTAAATGAGAAATGTGTGCATGTATGCCTCTACCAGCATGTTCCCTAACAAAGATGTATGATTACAATGCACCAATAAAAAAAAAAAACTGAGAAAAAAAGATTCTCGAAAATTAGGAAGACTAGATGTCCAGGTATCCACATCTGAAAAGACACTAAAACTTAAGTAAAAACTATTAAACTTGAGTTTAATTTGAGTTCACCTAAATACAGCAATCATTTGCTCGAGGCTCTAAGGTTTTACTCAATTTCTCTTGAATCTCATCATTTATTTTGTGGAACTGGTAACTACGGTGCTATTACTTGTAATGTTAGTTTTTAGTCCTATATTTAAACATTATCAGAATTTCTGTGTAAGTTCTACTTCCACCTAACCATTGAATAAGCAATTAAAAATAAAAAAGAATGGAAAATAGCATATACTTTAGCAATTTTGTCAAATAAATATAGGATTACAGGCTGAAATATTCTAAAGTTCTCTTCTTTGAAATATATTTTTCTTCATAATTTTAACTGATCCATGATTATCATGACTATATTATATATTATATTGACTGCATAATACTGTAACTATCATGACTGGATTATACTACTGAAATTTTATCTTTCAGTATCTCAAGCTCCTCTATACTATCTATTTTTCTTAAAATATGGAAATGCAATAGAAAAAATGTAATAGAGGCTTTGGTTTCCCTGTCAATTCAGAAAAGGGAGGAGAAAAATTTTTGACTGTTATTTTTGTTGACTTATGCAAGCTACATTACTGGAAAATCTTACCTTCTTTTCTGTATAGCTAACCAATTAAATATTGAGATTTTAAATCATTTTTTGCTTTTTAGCTCTAATTCTGCATAGTTAACCTGTAGATTAATAACAAACACAACAAAAACATACTCTGATACTCATTCTCTTCTTATAAATCAAAGAATACTTTAAACTACCAAGACTTTTACTGAGTTAGTAAACCTGTAATTTTACATTCTATAATGCATTAAGATTTTTTTGTTTCTTTAAATAGAGCATACCAAGTTCAGTAGTGTTAAAAATATGTTTACTGTGATTCCTTATCATGAACTTTTCTTCCTTAAAAAACAACTTACTTCAGGAAACAGAAAACTATGAGTCAGATTTTCTGGGTATTAATATGTATGGGAAAACTAAATAAAAGTCACACTTTATGAAGTATCTCATAAGAGGCAAGAATATAACAAAATGAGAGTTGGAATTACCTTCTCATCAAGTATTTTTCTAAAAACTATCTACGTGTGTGAATTATAAGGAAGTACTTTAAGATACTTAGAAACATTATATTAATTGGCATGTTATTAAGAATTCAAAAAGGTGAACCTTTGAAAAGTTAGTCAGCCTATCATTAATCTAGCTATATTTAAACTCATCATTAATTTATCAATCACCATCTTTGCCTTAAAAAGATGTCAATAGATATTTCCTATTTTTTAAATAAGAGAAAGCATACATATCTAGTAATTTTAATGCAACGAAAATTCAGAATGCAAAAATATTCCCTCATTTAAGAATTCCTACCTCTTTACTTTCCTCCATATCTGACTCGCTGCTAAATTCTTCGGTATTTAAATTTTCAAAGTCAGATTCTCCAACAGCAATGGGTACAGTCACGGTAAGGCTGGGGTTGTTGATAAAGGACATGTAGTCACTTTCATCAACCACATACTTTTCTACGCTGCTACCTATGCCACTAGTTGTGCCGTTCCCATCTTTGAGATAATTAAGGTCTTTGCCTATTTCTATGGTGGTATGGTTGGAAATACAGCTGTCTTTTTTGTTATTTAGATCTTCAAGAGGTTTAATTTCATCTAAAGCTTTCTGCTTTCCAACAAAGGCCTTCTGAATAAATTCACGTAGTTTTCTTTTAACAAAATCGATTCCTCTCTGCATCCTTCCCACAGCAATCTGGAGGTTGTTCATCTCATTATCATCATCAGTGGCAGCAAGATTGTCAGAACTGAAGGAACTCAGGAGCAAGGCAAGGAAGAGGTTCAGAACCTAAAACACAGAGAAAAATCGGTGATCACAACATTCTGTTGTTTCAATTGCTTTTAACTGTAAGTTTTTCAAAATGTTTTTATACCTTACTTTATGCTAATTATTTCTTCTGATTGAATGTAAACTGTCCTGAAAAAAGGCGAATGTAATTAAAAACAACAACAAAAACACCTGGCCAATATTACATAATACTATTAGCACTATTTCCTCTTACTTATTAAAATTTATCAAAGTCATTGTTGCATAAAATTATATTAGGTTCAGTTCCCAGAGAGAAATCTAGACAACTATAAAAGAAAAAAAGTTTTATTTGGGATGGTAAGTCACTGATAATTTATTATAATTTTATTCATAAAACCCAAACAATTCCAATGTATTTAAATACAATTTGAGTTTGTACTTTATACCCTTTTTTTCACCTAAATGACTTGCTAAACTAGAGAAAAATATATGTTTTGCTAGATAAAAGTCCCTGTTTTTGATTCAGGAAATCATGGCAATTCTATTTATATAACAGAAACACTATAAAGAAATGATCATTATGCAATAGTAATGATATTACTATTGAATTCAAGATCGTGGAGTTGAGGTACTGCCATGGATCTCAAAAAAAAAAAAAAAATCTCCATGATATGAGTAAATGAGAATAATAGTTGAAATACTGCACTGTGCACACTCAGAAAGAGGTAATTTTTTAAGGAATCAGGCATTTCCAGGGACACCAGACCATCATGTTTTTTTCCTCAGGATTTGATTGATATTTCTCCAAGAATACAGAACAGAAGAAAGATGTAGTGATGAAGGAAGGTGGGGCAAGTACAAGTAGCCAGCACAAAAATAAAAAATCCTGGGAAAGATTTTAAGTAAAACTCCAATGAAAACATAAGTAAAAATGTGTATGATCTAACCAGCTGTGGTTGTGTATGCCTGTAATCTCAGTACTTAGGGGGTCAAGACAAGAGGTCTGTAGGTTCAAGGCTACCACATGATAATTTAGCAATCGCCTTTTTCAAAATAAAATAGGACTAGAGATATAGCTCAGAGGTAGGAAGTTCCTGGGTTCAACTCCAATACCACACACACACACACACACACACACACACACACACACACACACACACACACACACAAAAGTAAGATCCAAGAGGACTAAGCCTATTTTGAGAGTTTGTGCTAAGCCAATCTGTCAATTGATTTCCCATGTCTTTCGATAATCTTAAGACCTGCTACTTTTGGACTTTACAAATAAAATCATGTTTTATTTTGACTTGTCTTTGGATTTGTTATTTGGATGAAGAATAGATAAAAGTAGAAAAATAAATTAAATGCTAATTTAAATTTTTGCCTGTTATAAAACCAAACTGCAGCTGGACACAGTCGAACACACTGTAATCTCAATACTTGAAAGGCTGAGACAACAGGATTGCAGGCTCAAAGCCAACTCATGGCAACTTAGCGAGATCCTTTTTCAAAATAAAAAATTAAACAGGGCTGGGGATGTAGCTCAGAGATAAAACTCCAATTTGTTCAATCCACAGGAACATACACACACACATAGAAAAAACATTGTAGTGCTATGATTATGTTTTAGTGTTAATTTCTTAAGATTTATTCGTCCTTATCTCTTGGGAAATTTTTCTTGATCTATGTCAATCAATCCTTCTACAGTGATGTAAAATATTGGATTCATTTTTTCCTATTTTATTTTTATTTTTGATTGACATATAATTATTTTACATATTCGTAGGGTACAATTGTGATGATTTGATACTTGTATTCTTTATGTAATGATCCAATCAGTGTAATTAGCAGATTCATCACCTTGAACATTTGTTATTTCTTTGTAGTGAGAACATTCAAAATTCTCTCTTGTAGCTATTTTGAAATATGCAGTTGCTGACTATGCTAACACTACTGTGCAATAGAACACCAGAGTGGATTTTTCTTTAAAAAGCACAACTTTGCAGGTAGATTGGAAGCTCACTTAGGTTAGGAAAATGTCCTAAAGCCAAGTTCTAGACTTAATGGTAAAATCAGCATTTTACTGAGCCCTTAGTAAGTGCCAGTTCTTGTGCCAAGTATTTTCATAAGATTCACATGATTTATCTCTCCAAACAGTTTCATAGGCAGTAATTATTATCACTTTGTTACAGATTATAAAGCTGAGGCTTCTATATA